>VHZZ01009310.1:40726-51722 GCA_009801015.1 Silene noctiflora
TGTGTTATATATATTTTTCCCAATCACACAAGAAATTATTATCTTAGAACCATATTTCTCATTATATAAACATAAATCCACTACTTCCGTAATTACGTTAATTTTTCGCACCCCCGTCCACTGAATCCTAGAATCGCCTCTGCAAGTACCGGTTAATGCAACATATGACGTGATTTTGCTGTAGTATTTTTCTTACTGATAGACTGTTGGATTGCAGAAGTTAGTTGGGTGCAAGGAGATGGGCGAACAAGTGCTGAAAGCAGTGGACTCTCAAGTTTCAGATGCCGTCTGAGCGCAGTGATACTGCATCACTGTAACTCGGAAATCATTTGAATGTTTGATGGTGGATGGCCGTCAATAACCTCAGAAAGCATTTGATTGAAGAACAAATGGTAATTAACACCATGATTCATCGTAATAAAGTCAGATCATTCATCTCGCTAAAAATAGCGTACAGTGGTGGTGGCAGCAAAGGGATATAATTTCTCTTGATTTGTTTACGTGTGTTTTACTATTTCATACGTGCATTTTAGTATTTCATACGCGTCATTTTTGTTTGTACCCCTCTCATTTTCATACACAATGACAAACGCAAAGCTTCTTAAAAGAAATTTTAAGAAACCCACCACCCGATCAGCCCCGCCCAAGTAACATCAGCTCATCCTTGGTCAAATTAGAACCAATAGTATCGGCCACTTTCGAAGGGAGGAAAATTGTGCTAGCATTTCAGTGCGCCAAGCGTGGTGAATAGGATCATTCAAATTAGCTACAATAGCATTCTCACCTTGAATCTAGCAGACTAATGATGTGTTGAGCAATCAAACTTGTAACTTGATTCATTGGAAGAACCAACGTAAGCAATAGACATGTTGCATGCAATAGACAATTGCTACATGAAAATGACCGTTATTTGTCTTTTTATTAACCACCGTCTTTGAGTTAATTACTCGATAAATCAAACTAATTTCTATACTAAAAACTAGTACGGATTAAGAGTATAAATAAAACGCTCAAAGCAAAGAGCAAGTTGATGGAAGTTAGGCTCAAAAGAGATTATAGGTAGCTTTTGGCTCAAAAGCTTGAAAACAAGGTTTTGAACTTGTTATCAACTTGGAAGAAATTATTAAACTACATTTTCAGTTTTTATTTCTAATAAGAAAATACGTAAATATTGTTACATAGTTGTAAACATACTTCATATTCCATATTAGTGAAGCTACCGAGAATATAAAAAATTTGATTGCAATGCTTAGTAATTGATATAGTTTTACAAGATTAATGCTCGTAAGAAACAATTCTGGAATTGTTAAGAATCAAAACCTACGGAGTAACAATTATGATCGAATCAGACTTTTAATTTAAAAAAAATGGGGTGAGAGAGGCTCGAACTCTCGACCTCAGGATTACTCAGAAAGCTATGAGACCTACGCGCTAGCCAACTGCGCCACCACCCCTTTGTTGTTGTTTGTTGCATGCTTTATTTAATTAACTATACTTTGAAAAGATTAAAGAAAACCATAGGAATCAGAATCACAGTCGAGTGCTCAAATGCTCAATGACCCAATTTGTGTTCTTTTAATCCAGCCTAGAAGAGTAGAAGTAGAACCATACCACTGAAGCTGCCTATCCGGAATTGTCGAATTGACATGATAACCACTTAACCAGTATCCAGTAACCAAACTCTCAATTCTCCAACCCAACTCAAAGCACATAAAAGTGTAAAACCGTTAAATTGAACGACCTAAACCAAATCCGAATGACGTCGAATCACGTTTAGCTCAAGTCATGACAAATTGACAACTGCAAAGACATGACGTTGTCAATCACGTTTTTGAATCGTTACTTTTAGATAGTTAGATTAGATCTAGTCCCTGCCTAATATTTATTTAAAACACGAGCGTTTCTGGTATGGTAGGCAAGTACGACTGAGATATTCCTCAGTACCTTCTGTTCCTACTTTCAAATACACTACTACTGTATCTTCTAGCATACAACTAAGTATCAGCAAACATGTCTGCAGTAACACTAAAAGAAGGTAGCAGACCACCATGGGTAGGGTTAGCGGCAGCAGTATGGGTTGAATTTGCAGGAGGAAACAGTTATACTTTTCCCCTTTTTACTTCTTCCTTGAAATCTATTCTTGGTTTTAATCAGCAACAAATTACTATCCTTGGTGTTGCTAATGATTTTGGTGATATGGGTATTTTACCTGGTATTGCCTGCAATAAGTTCCCACCTTGGGCTGTTCTTTCTATTGGTGCTTTCAGCTGTTTCTTGGGTTATGGTGTTCTTTGGCTTGCTGTTTCTCAGACTGTCCTTAACTTGCCTTATTGGCTGGTAAATAACTTCCTTTCCTTTTCACAATTTGTTGCTTTTTTAAGTGTTTTCATGAGTTTGTGTTTGCCCATTTTGTCAAATGATCGAGTTTTCGCTGTTTTATCGGACTTCGATTGCCTTTAGTTGAACTAGTGTGAATTTTGTGATAGTATCTAATAGAGAATCTGATTGCCTTCTTTGGGGATAATGGATTATTTTAGAATTTTTGTATCAGAAGTTGGAAGGATTTTGATTCCCATTTGGTTAATTATTGCAAACCCTTCGGTGGGATTGATTGTTTTTTGTGCTTTGAATATCCAATCTTTGAAAATGTTTCGATTATGTTGTTACCGCCTAGTTCAGTTGGAGAAATTGACGAGTATTTGAAATTGATGAATTTAGTATGCTTCAGCACATAGTCTGACACCAGATTGCTGAGTAGACAAGGTGTAGTCATTCAGAAGGAGTGCTTGTCTGAACTGAATAAGTCCACTTTGACCTACCTTCGATACCTATTGATGTTAAGTCTTGTATTCTTTGAGCTGTGAGTTTTTTATGCCATTAAAGTTGATATATGCGCCTGCATTTGGAAACAGCAACCCGGTTCTGGTTGTAAAAGACACGAGGGACTTAATCTAATAGGGGGTGTGAGCTGAAGAATATTCCTATGGATCTTTGTCTTACCAGCTCATAGGATCTTTGTCTTACCAGTTCATAATCAAGGTATTTATGATGGGTTTGACTTTGTCAAACTCTCCTCTTATTCAAGGGCTCCAAGCTTGATTAAGGAGTACTGGACATGTGAGAGGAAGGGGGTGAGGATTTAAGGTTTTACTGTGATCTTTCAAAGTTCTAAGCCACTAAAGTTCAGTGTCCTACATTGGATCGTCTTACTCAAGTAAATGGCCTCTTTGGGCAGCATGAGTTGTATAGACCTATCAAAACAACCATATGTTCAGTGTTAAAAGGCGCGGGTTGGTTGTATTGCTCAATATACTTTGTAGACTGACAAAATAAACCAGCATCATTTTTCTAAAAAAGTTTCCATTTTCTAAAAAAACATATAAGGATAACATTTTCCCTTTCCAAAGGAACCAAAGACTCAACTATTTGTTGCATTGTACGCTCTTTTGATCGTGAAGTTGCAGTCCTTTAATTCAACTTTTGACGTGCATTTCATCATTGGTCATTTGAAATCAACCTTTTGTGTGATGCGAGCACAGAGTTAAGGTTGCATACATCAAAACCTATTTTACTTGCTGTTTGTGAAATCCTGGACGCATTAGAGTAATCTAGTAATTTTGTTCTTGTTGTTACTCTTATATATCATTGAGTTTACCCATTTAGGCCCTGCTTCTTTAGAAGATGAGTGCCACCTTATTGGCTTAGTATCGTAATTATTACTCTTCTAACTTTAAACTGTTTGTGTATTCATCTATGGTAGCTGTGGCTTGCGCTGCTCATCGGCAGTAATAGTAGCGCATGGTTTGGAACAGCTGTTCTTGTTACCAATATGAGGAATTTTCCACTGAGTAGGGGAACTGTTGCTGGGATTCTGAAGGGCTATGTAGGCCTTAGTGCTGCAATATATACAGAGATATATAGTATGGTGCTTAATGAATCTGACTCAGACCTCTTACTTTTTCTCACACTCGGCCTCCCTGTCATATGTTTTATCATGATGTACTTCATCCGGCCTTGTACACCAGCTTCCGGGGAAGACTCGTCTCAACATGTACATTTCTTTTTCACACAAGGAGCTAGTATTCTTCTCGGCATCTATCTCGTAACAACTACCGTTATTACTCATGCATATTCCATCAGGAAAACCGTTGCCTACACATTTATTGGGATAATGATCTTATTTATGATGGCTCCTCTTGCTATACCAATCAAAATGACATTATTCCCTTCCAGTCAGAAAAAACTTACTGGACCTGTTGATTCTTCAGATATGTTGGCACCAAATGACGGTGAAATAACCCAAACTGAACCCCTTTTGGTAAAATCCACTTCCGAGTCTCCACTTAATAGTTTTCGTGAGGGTGAAGATGTTTCTGAAGTGGACATGCTGTTAGCAGTTGGACAGGGAGCGATAAAACAGAAAAAGAGACCTCGTAGAGGGGATGATTTTAACTTCCGACAAGCATTAGTAAAGGCTGATTTCTGGCTTTTGTGGATGGTGTACTTTCTAGGGGTTGGTTCTGGGATAACTGTTCTTAACAATTTGGCTCAGATAGGGTATGCTCAAGGAGAGGGTGATACAACCATGCTGCTGTCCATTTTTGCTTTCTGCAATTTCATTGGCCGCTTGGGTGGAGGTGCTGTGTCTGAATACACCATCAGGTAATTTTGGTAGCGGTTTTCATTACATCTGTTATTTTGTAGGGCTTGTGAGTATTTTTGGCATACTGATAATATTCCCTAATCTCTTATCTTGGGATGGTGATTGCAACCGATACAGAACCAAAATCGATTCAATCCGATCTCAACCCTGTGTTTTAAAACTTGCTCCTGATCTCGAACTATATCCTTACACAATCCCTTTCTTACCTGAAACCGCCCAATCCGATTACTGTATAAAATTCTCATTCTATAAACTTTGTTGCGCAACAGAATACACATTTAAAGGAAAAACAGTTAGTTCTGATTGGGTTTTGGAGAAGTTTTGAATTGGATTTGCGTTTGGATTACATAAAATAATCATCCTAAACTGATTTCTGGTTGGGTTTTGTATTAGATTTGGATTTGATTGGTGATTCGATATGAACTTTTATAGCTTTTGGATGGATTCTGAATCCAATTCATTGTCATGCCTACTGTTATCATTAGCTACCTTTTCTGGTTAAGGAAAAACAAAGGACCTTATACACTACATTACTATTTACATTTCCTACTACAAATAGTTGGTCAAAATCTCAGCCGGGCATTTCTTGCATAAAACTGATTCCCTGTGAAATGACCTTGCAGATGGAAAACAATTCCTCGGACAATTTGGATGACTATAACACAATTGATCATGGTTATAGTCTTCCTTCTTTATGCATCTGCTCTCAGTGGTACTCTTTATATAGCAACCGTATTGTTCGGAATATGCTATGGGCTTCAGGTTGCTGTAATGATTCCAACTGCCTCGGAACTTTTCGGACTCAAACATTTTGGACTTATTTACAACTTTATACAAGCAAGCAACCCTATTGGGGCTCTTCTTTTCTCAGGATTACTTGCTGGCTATGTTTATGATACTGAAGCGGAGAAACAAGGAGTATCAACTTGTGTAGGACCCTCTTGCTTTAGGCTTACATTTTTCGTTCTCGCTGGACTTTGTGCATTAGGGTCATTACTAAGCTTAATACTTACGATAAGGATCCGACCCGTTTACCAGATGCTTTATTCTGGAGGTTCTTTTCGTTTACCCCAAAGACCTGGTAATTGACGATAGAGTAGATATGAAATTTAGTCAGCTGTCAAATGGGTCGAGTGGGACGAGTCGGCTTTTGGGCAGGTCTTTCTAGCTACTCCGACAGTAGGGTCTAAATTGTACGGATTAACTATCGCTAGTATCAGATAGATATAAATTAACCTTATTGTATTTGTTCTATAATAAGCAGTTCTCAACTTTTTGATTTTGGTGGTGATGGAACGCTGAAGCTTTACTACTACTATTACCGAGTATGCGTTAGTATATACTCTTGTTACAGGTATCTGGGTTTTATATGCTTTTGGGAATAACTGCACCTCTGCTTTCTTCTCTCGTTCTTTCAGATAAGTTCTAAACTGTTCTTACAACTCTTCACTTCACTTTGGGTTCATACCCTTATTGTACCCAAAACGTTAGTCATTGCAGTTCGATATGTAGAGGGTTGCCCAGCTCGATACCAATATATATAATACATAACGTGATATGCACTTCTCCGTATTACTTACCCCAACTTTAAAAAATAGCATCGGGAAATACCGTATTACTTACCCCAACTTTAAAAAATAGCATCGGGAAATACGCCATGAACGGGCAACAACAAAGAAGAAGAGAGAGATATCAAAGGGTCAGGATCGGGATATTAATGGAAGAAATCGCAGTTGGGATGGCGGGATATTGGTAGTGCAAACGGAGAGATCATGTATGGTCACTTGATGAGATACTATTTAAACAAGACAAAGGAATAGATCCCGTGTTTGGTAAATAACAACAATACAATGTTTATGTTAATGGCTTGTTAGCCGCTTAGACTGCACTTTCAACTCTATACCATCCTGATAGATCTTGAATATTATCCATTTGATTTTGATAAATGGATAAATGAACCGAAGATGAGAGTACAAGTGAATTTCCAAAATTTCTTGACGAAGGAATGGATAAATGGTTCTTTTTTTTTATCACACTCATTTTATCTTCTTATATGTTTGAATGGTAGTTGTTCCGCTACTAAAGTTTGGTGGGTTTTGCAGTAAAACATCAACATGTGCTTGCTGTTGGCGCTCCTTCTTGCTTCTGTGGTACCGAGTATGGCCACAATTTGATGTCTGTCATGCAGCCATCTCAGAATTTGCCTAATGGCTCGTAATCTTCATATTTCCATAAATTTTTCTTACCCTTTGTAGTGAAAAAATTGCGAGGATTGCGCATCGTATGAAAGTACAAGTAACATTTCCGAACCTCAAAAGAAAAAAGAAATAGACACTTTCAATCATGTAGCCATATGCTAAGTTGAAATTAGAAGGGTTACTTCTGACTCATGCATCATATCGTAATCTCCCTGGTAAGGGTTACAGTCGAGCCGTCACATGCAATGAGTCAGTCTGTCTCATGCATCATATCGTAATCTCCCTTTGTTAGACGCAGTTGTGTAGGGAAAGTTAACTCGAGCAAATGTTCTTCTAACACGAAAAAAAATGACCGAGTAATCGAGTATTTTAGACTAACGCTGTTACACACAGTATCTCACCTGTAGTTCGTCAAGTCTGAAAAGAAAATCCAAATAATCCAACTCTTTTTTCCTTCCTCTAGATAAGCAAAGGGTTAATAAGGGTGTTCACTCAATCGATTAATGATTATCTGATCATCGTTTATTAAGCATGTTCATTTACTGATTATGAGTATATAATACAATTCTGCGTTCTATTTTGAATAATTAAGGACTACAGGAAGAAAAGAAACAAGGAAGCCCTGTGATTGCGCCCTAAGGCTAATGTGGGCTTTGAACTGTATGAATGTAACGGAAAACATCAAGTACAATTGTTATTAGATTCACTATACAAACATGCAATATTTCATGTTTGAGTCACAAAAGAATACTGTACTTGTAAACATATTACGGGTACTTCAGTAGTTCAGTGGCAAGATTTTTGATTTGTTTGAGGATGTCGCCGGGTAAGCTACCTAATCTGAAAGCGATGTGAGTCTTCAAGGTTTCAGAGAGATGTCCTAATTGTTTAGGTAGAATCTAGCTCTATAACCTTAATTTGTTGGATAAAATGTATCAATGAGCAATTAGTGGGGGGTAAACAAAGCGGCCTAATTGTAAATATCACGAGAAATCGTCTTGTTTAAGAATCTGTAACTGTTTTGCATCAGACGCGCCCATAAGGCGTAAATGTTGCAGCAAAGCAAAGAAATTTAGGCAAAGAGCTGCAAACAAAAACTAGAATCTCTAATATTTCTGCAATTCTTGTTCAAACATTACATCAAGTAATAAAACCACACCCAAACAAAACATATTTATGACTCCAACTGCTAACTACATTTGAATTCATTAAAATCAGGTCCAAAAAATATTCCCAACTATACTGTACTCTGACTGAAAATCAATTTCAGTACTCATAGCAGTCACATGGATGCATAATCAGGTGCACTCTTTTTTGTATAAAGATACATAAACAAGACTGCATTAACATATAATCCATCCTTATTGTCCCACACACTCAGATTTTGTTTTTTTTTTCAGCAAAGGCCCACCCACCATCACAAACCCATCAAAAAAAAGGCAAAAATCTGCTCTTCACACACACCTGACCTGAGACTGTATGGTGGATTGCTGGGAACCAAATTTCAGTCAAAATGTAATTAAAAAAAGGACATAGGGTCGTTAATGAATTTGAGAGACTCGGTTCTGAATATCAATTTGAGTCAACATATTATCAGAAAACCGAATTTGAGACTTTCATTTTTACGAATTACGGAGTACTTGTTAAGACGAACTTTTAGGCCCTCAAAATTTGGAGCCCCGGTTCTGAGAAATCTTTTCAACTGCCCAGAATAAGGGCATACAGTGATACAGTAAATATGCCCATGTCAGATGAAGAAGACAAAAGAAAATACAAAACATTTGTCTTATATACCGATGTTTGGATGATATTTAACTTCGTTTTATTATTAAGACGGATACCCAAATGACTATTTCATATAATAATAATAATAATAATAATAATAATAATAATAATAATAAAGTGATTTTTTCATGAGTTTTTGGTAATGATGGTAAAGTAAAATGAAATAATTAAGTGGGTTTTAAGTCTTGAAACATAGCATCCCACCTGATTTCTTCAAGAGTTGGACTCCAATACTGATCATCAGCATCTTCTTCATGATCATCAGGAAGTTTATCATCCTCCTTGTTTTGCTGAAGATCATACATCAAAGGGCTAGAGAAAGTATCAAGCTTTGGTGTTGACACAACGATATGATCATCCTCACCCATATAATCACCTACATAATCACCATTAGTAATCATTAATCTTTCTTGATTATGATCATTATTATTGTTGTTCTTCATCACCAACTTTGTATTGTTCTTCACCATCATTGCTCTCTTCCACCTTGTGCTATAACTTATAGCACCACCCTTGTTAATCCTCATCATACTATTATTCTTCTTGTTTTTGTTGGAAACGACGATTATTGCTCTATCTTCATCCCTAGGATGGACCAAAGTTGCTATGTAGTTGGTCAAGGATTTCTTGGTTTTTTTGAAAACAAGGAGAAGTTTTGAAATGGGGTGTTTTAGAACATGGTTTTTAGGCTCTTTTTTAGCAAATTTGAGGATTTCTAGCCTATGTTTGGCTATTGAAATCCCCATGCTTTGAAGAAATTCATGGTTGAAGTAGACAATGTCTTCTTCCTCTAGCTCATTGTTTGCAAATGCTAACCCATATTCATACACTAATGATGGCTCTAATCCTGTTTTTGATAGCCAACTAAACCAATCCATTCTACACTATATCGAACTGGAAAATGAGATAGCGCTACGGAGAGTATTAGGTGGTTGCTCAATAGTTGGTGTGTGGAACAACTAGCTAGTGTATTAATATGATTTGTTTAATTTGGTTGATGAAATGAGGAGTAGAGACTCTAGAGAGTTGTTGGTAAAGAAGCATAAAAAAGGAGATATGTGGAGGGTTTTGCACAAGATTACTTGCTTGTTGATGTGGGGATTTTGGCTTTAAATGAAGTAAGGATTTTCTGACTTTTGTTTTGGTAAAATAAAGGGCAGTTCAAACCTGAGAATGACTAAAAGATAAAGAAATGGGAATGGTAGAATAAAGGGCGCTACATTACCGGTATGAATTGCCGACTTTTTACCAAGATAATGGGGAGATCACTAATCACTTTCTGTTACTATTGTCAAAATTCACCAATATTAGTGCCATGTAAATATACAACTTATATTTACATATATTTGCATCTTCCTATTTCTCCTTGATTTGACATACAAAATTATTTCATTTTAATCGGTAGATGTTTCGAGGTCGGAACATTATTGATATTCAACAAGATGGAATCAAGTCTTGTAGAGAGTTTTCTATTCGTAATTCTTACACTATCCTTCACACCAATTATAAGTAAATCGAGTAATGAAATTATGTGAGTTAATATCATACATATACATTCATTTTTGTCAAAAATAAATTTGTCCTTATACCTCAAACCTCCCTTTATAACAGCAACAAAAAAAAAAAGAGAAAAACTCGATAAAGCCCAGGAGGCCAGGATGCGTAAAATAACGGGAAATTGTATTTGTATTGGCATGAATCACGGGGCAGGGCAGAGACTCGAGAGTAAGTAAAGTGGAGGTACACCCACTAAACTACTTTGTCTTTGTGTGTTATGTCCACTTTGTTGTAACAAGATAAATAAGATTATTCAATTGATTTTAACTCTTTAACACCTTACTAGTTTTATTCCCGTGCAATATATGCACGAGTTATTTTTGTATCAGTGTAAAAAATGGACATATACTATTATATTTCTAATACAAACGAATACTTTTATATTTCTAATAATTTCAGAATTTTATTTAATTTAAGGGAAGAATATAGCATTCTTACCTTTTTATGAATAGATATTAATTTCATCTTTTTGAATTTAAAATAAATTAAAAGGAAAAAAAATTAATATCAACATCTCGTTTTGATCACGTCAGTTTCACAAAGTTATTAGAATAGACCTGACAATAATTATAATGGTTGTGATATTCTTGATTTTTGTAGACGAATAGAGTGATGAGTTTATAAATAAAATGGAAGGGTATTGCTTAGACCTGTCAAACAGGTCGGGCGAGTCGGGTTACGGGTCGGGTCAAAATACTGGTCGGGTCAGATACGGGTCGGGTTATACGGGTCACGGGTCGGGTTAGGGTCAGAATACGGGTCAAGAAATAATTTCTAACGTCTTTTTTAATCT
>VHZZ01009311.1:26456-47774 GCA_009801015.1 Silene noctiflora
GTTTTCATGAGTATAGATGGTCTCACATGTTTACTAGTTTTGCATTTCAATTGTTATTGATTGTTGGTTATATTCAATTATTGTAAACATGACTGGGAGAGCATCTAGTTACTCCCGACTGATTGTCGACCCCTATTCTCAGGTTGAATGTTCGTCGTTGTTGCATGATGTTGTTTGGGATGCATCGAGGGGCGAGACATATAATAAATTAGGATTTTTTTTTCAGTTCAGTTGAGATACTTTTAATAATGTATTAGTTTGGTTTTGGTTTTAGTATCGATCCGGATTTGGTCAGGTGTTTCCGTCACCTTGACCCTTTTATCAGTGTTATACTCTGATTTCTCTTTTATTTTACGTTTTACCATTGTTTTATAATTCGGGTTGTTACATACTCATCCAAAACCGAACTCCTATCGTACTCAAGTCGGGTTCATTTTATTAGACACTCCTAGATTCATTTTTTTTGTTCATTGGTTTAGGTTCCAAAATCGTCGCTCTGATACCACTATGTAACACCCCAATTATCCGGCCTAGACAATTGAATCATTACCATCTCCGTTTCCCGAGATAGTGTTTCGGAGATAAAATCAAAAATCCTTTATTATAAATAATTGTTTAGTGAATTACATAAATATAAACAAATGGATAAATGAATACAGGTCTTGCTATGACCCTTTAAACATCTTTATCTCATGGCGACTCGACATCGAATCTGAGGCTCGTCTTGTCTCCCGCGTAACACCAAAACAACCTGTACCTAACCTGCTCCTCATATGATAGGAAATATCATATGGATCGACACAAGTCACCCGAAAATAGGTGTTAATTTACACAAGCCACAAACGGTCAGTTTCGATAATATAAGCATGTAAAACACAACGAATGAACTACGATTATGCAATGCAACAATTACATGAATGAGACTCAGTTCTACTAACACGACACCTTTACCGGGACACACTCAGCCGTACCCACAACTCGGTGCGGGCACCACAGCACCGCCACCAAAACAACTGGACCGCAGCCCGTAAAAAGTTACTCTGGACACACTGGTGGTACTGGGCCTGGGAGCGACTCAGATCCCCTACCAGACGACGTGACTCAACCTCACGTGTCCCTCCATAACTCAAGCCATTAATGTGCACATCCTTCTTGAAGTGGAAAACTCCAAGAGGCGACTCAAGCGTAAGACGGTTTCTCAACCGCCTTACGTCTCCATAACAATCACAATACCACCACCAATCTCCAACATATGCAACTCAACACAATATGCAATATAGACTATACAACTTGATATGCCAACATGCCATAAATGCTAATTCCGACACATGTGAGACTTTCCAAATCTTCCATTAACAACATGAGATGCAATACGACTCAATCAATGTAAGTGACCATTAACAATGCACACAATACCGAAATTAAGTAGGATTAACCTACCTTTTAGCAAATCTTTAATAGCTACTTGAATCCGACACAGTCCCGTCATATGAAACCATCTCATCCTATACAAGTCACATAATACTATCACAATACATCCTATACTATTATACAATACAAACCCCTTATTATTACCCACTAATTACCCATATTATACTCACTAATTATCAATTAATTACCCATAACCAAAACCCCCAAAAATTAGGGTTATGAATATTAGAAAAGGTAGATCTTATTTACATAGATGGAAGGAAGGAAAGATAGGTGAACAATCCCTTAATCCAAGTTTGAATCCCATATAAATGTGTTTATGAGGGTTTTAGAGAGAAGGGAGAGAGTTTGGAGAGATAAGGAAGGAGGTAGAAATAAATTAGGGTTAGGAGTCGAAATATCATTTATCGGTATTGCACAGCGTCACTCGGTAGAGTGACTCGGTCCACTCGACCGAGTGCCACTTACTCGGTCCAGTGCACACTTTACTCGACTGAGTGGAACTTAATCGGTCCATTCGAGGCTTCACTCGGTCCACTTGAGACTTCATTCGGTCCACTTTAATCTTCACTTGGTCTAGTCTAGGCTTCTCTTGGTCTAGTGAGAGGCTATATTTAGCTTGCGTATGACTCTCACGCATCCCAAGTAGAGATGGCAATGGATCGGGTATCCGCCCCGGATCCACAAGATCCAATACCATTGGACCGGATCTGGATTTCAATATTTTTGATCCGTAGGATACGGATCGGATCCATATCCATATATGATTTTTAGGATCCGGATCTGGATCCTTTCCCTGAGACCCGGATCCGACCCTCGGATCCATATATTTTCCTATGTCTAATTTTCTTACCCAAGGTCAAGCCCATCTAAAATAAGCTCCAGCCCATCTACTCCTTCTTTCCTCAAAGATTTTTTACCAAAGTCTAATTTTTTACCTAAGTCTAATTTGAAACCCTCAATCTAAGGTATTGGGCTACTGTAACATTGAAATTTGTACCTTTCTAAGGTATTGGGCTACTGTACTTCGGAAACTTGCTCAGATCCGTTTCGGATCCAGATCCTACCCGAATCTATAGGATCTGGATATGGTTCTCGAAATTGTAGACCCTTAGGATCTGGATAGGATCCGGGTACACCATCAGTGAAATGGATTTGGATCTGGATCCTATAGAATCTGGTCCAGATCCGATCCATTGCCATCTGTAATCCCAAGGCTCTCGTACGGATCCCAAAATATCCGGGTATTACACATACACCCTTACCACGCTTCAAACTTCAGAAACAACCCAGAACCGTGCTCGAATTCCCTAAAAAATTAGAGTATTCAACTACTCTGTTTTCGCGTCAATGCTCGCGCAAAAAACCTTCATTCTGCCATGATTTTCGTGCTCAATACATCAAAATGACTTCCGTATTTTTACACTTTCAAAATATACGTTCTTCCCTGATTCCAGAACATCTTTTGGATTCAATTTTCGTCGAAAAACGAGTGAGATATTCGCGTTTAAAGTTCGTTGTCCAGATTTGCAAAACGTGTTTCAAATTGTTTGTTACTTCGTCGACGACGGCCCCTCGAGACAAAATCTACGATCGATTACGATCCAAGATGGTGTCAACGATACATGTAGGTTGAGGGTGCCTTAAAAATCCCTCCTTTCTCCCTTTTTATTTCGTTTTTAATTATGTTTCTTATATCGTATTATATCTTCCTATTACATCGTTTAATTAAATATGAAATATTAGTGTAGAATCGAGTATGAATTAAAGTATCATTCCGAATACCGCATTGACTTAAGTTGGGATTAAGATTCGCTAGATTGGCTGATAATATCCCTTCTCATTTACATATCCTTGTATTCGGAATAAGACAGAGTTAAATGAATTCAATTGTGTTTGAATTAACGATATTTATTGTATATTGTTGAGATTTGAATGAAGGAGAATAGGATTAGTAGTATTGATGTGCCGATGGATGGCCTTTGTTGTGTGGATTTGTTTTCTGTTAGGCTAGATTTATTCTATGTTTATCATATGACAAGTTTAACGTGTTTAATTGAGCTAATTGATTTAATCTTGTTTAAATTGAATGAATTTAAGCATGTTAATTGAATCTATGATTTAGCCTTGATTTAATTTATTAAAGTTGGAATCTTTATTTATTTAGGCATGTTAATTCGTTTATTTAGCATATTTATTTAATTGATTGGCATGTTTATTGGTTAATTAACATGTTTTTGACGTAATTATAAAATAATTGAATTAAAATTGGATGTTTTTAAGTAATTGATATGAGACTCAAAAATTTGGCTTCGTTATTTGAGTTGGTTTGATTCATAGTATTTGTTCACATGTTAGTTTAATTAATTAGATTTAATTAATTAAAATGGCATGAAATCGCATGAATTAGAATTGTTTGTGTCGATTTGTTTTCGTATGCATGCCATGTATTCGAGTCGTGTAGCACGAGTTTCTAGGCTCGGATTTAGCCTAATTGGTGTATGATTGATATGATTCACATGTTTAAGTTTAATTGTTTTGATTATGATTTAATTAAAACCTTTAGCATGTTTAATCAATAATCGCCATGATTATTTAATGTGTTGATTAATCCCATGTATGAGGATGAATATCACGAGGTAAGGGGTTGTTTTAGGTCTAAAAGTTTATTCCTTTTATTTGCCTTAAACATATGATAATTGTTTATGACATAGCCAATTGAAATTGTTTGCTTACTTGCTTTTGTTTCAAATCGCATGCTTTGTATTGCTACATGTCACTTGAATGAGATCCGACTTGACCTATATTCGGCCTTGTATGACCCTCGTTTGAGCCTTTTATGGCGCCTCGAAGTTCGTTTCGTGGTGCATTCGTTTGGACCGTTTTTATGTCGTGTATATTTGTGTTTGTTTTGTTTGTTGATTGTTGGGTTTATTGCAACTGTTGTTGTAAACTAACCACTAATGTTTATTAGTCTATCTTATGCTAAGACTAAGAATATCTCTTTCCCTTCTCTTTGTTGATTGATTTAATTTGCTAGAATAACTAATGAACATTCACATGCTAAAACAACTTTGACAAAGTAGTTTAATTCATGCATTAAATGACATAGAAACCATCTCACATGATAGGGTTTAAAATGTTGTTTGCATTTCATAATTGGGATAGCTATGACCTTATTCACATCCATCATTTATTGGAGTAGAGGTCGTTATTGCAACGGGCGAGGTTAGGTGTCCTTATGGACTTCCTAACACATACCTTCACCAC
The DNA here is from genome assembly GCA_009801015.1 of Silene noctiflora. Classification (NCBI taxonomy): domain Eukaryota; kingdom Viridiplantae; phylum Streptophyta; class Magnoliopsida; order Caryophyllales; family Caryophyllaceae; genus Silene; species Silene noctiflora. The sequence continues at coordinate 31,158 of VHZZ01009311.1, forward strand.
AAGATCAATGTCAATAATTAGCATATCCGTCTGAAAGCCTTTGTACGATTTGCAGGTCTTCCTAAGATCTGGTGGCGACTCTAATGAACCACGTGCGAGACCCGCGCAAATGTTGGTGGAGTGATGTCCACATTATTATTATTAATTATTAATGACAAAACAAATATTTTTGCACTAGGTTTCATAATTACTAGCTCCGGCCTTGTTTATGTGAAGCTTGATAAACTTATCCAAAAAAAGAGAAAAAATCTTGTACCAATTTTTTAACGGTTTGCGTTAACTTATTTGAACCAGTGAAATACCTTGTCATCAGCCGTAGGATAATTCTATATCCCGCGGGTTATTGTATGCGATCAAGTAGTTTTGTTGAACTTATATATGTTTGGAAAAAATTGAGCAAAAAGGTCCTTGATTGTCAAAAGGAGAAGACGAAACTTGAATTGGAATTAGCAAAGATGACTGTAAAAGTATATGGGAATGTTGAAAAGCTAAAAAGTTGGAAGAATTAATCGTTGAATGATCAACAAAGGAAATGTACACAGGCTTCTAGGGATGACCAAGTGAAGGAAGGTGCCAAAACTAAGTAATTAATGATATGAGGAAAGTGATTTGTTAGTTTGATCAAACATGTTTTGGGCTACGATAAAAAAAAATTGGCACAACTCGATCATTGAAAATCTAGACTTCAATTTTGTATAAAGATGACGTGACTAAGCAATATCATTTGGAGGGCAAACTAGTATTTTAGGAAAATTGTAAGTAACTCCGTGATAATTGAAAGTCGCGTATTGCTTTGAATATGTACACAAGTTTTTAGGGGTGACCAAGTGTAACACTGATTGAGGAGGTAGAAGATGTTCTTTGTTTATCATTATATATTTATAAGCTAGTATATATATCCTTTATCTTGTGTTCTAACTCTTAAGTGAGAAGTGTAATATTGAGTTACAGTGATTTGTATTCATTATCTGAATTTGTTACGAGAAATCATATCATTGTGGAAATTTAGTTTCCAAGAATTGAATAATGAAAATTTGCTTCTCAGTGAAACACTAAATGCATTAATCTAAATGGACTGGTTGTAATGCCCTCGAAACTCTTTTGAAAACCTGTTTATGCCCAACTTGTCTCTGACAATGTTGTTCTATCCATTAATGGTTATTATACGAGCGACACCAGCAGATTGTCCCGGACAGCTACCGCTCTGCCCAAACTAATCAATATATGCATTATATCTTACCAGTAGATACATATACAAATATAGGCACTTGAAAAAAGTGTCATAAGATCTCACTATAAGCAATCCTAATTCCTATATAATAAGGTTCACATAAACATATGTTGGCCACCTAAGGGGAGCGCTAAGATTATTACCAAACTTAGTCTTGAAACAATGTGGTAGACGTCGATTCAACTTGAAATGTTTGCACATATGATGCACTGGAAAGGAAAATCCAGTCAATTTAAAACGAATTACCGTATTGGAATTTAAGGTTTTATTTATGAACGAATAAGACTAATTGAGTAGTTGGTATTAAAATCGCCTTCATCACATTTCGTATTTCATTGATGCATACGAATGTGAGTATTTGTTTTTGCCCTAGTTTACGTTGAGCCGTGTTAAACATCATCGCTTTTTTTGCACAACATTTGCAACTTTGTCCCTATCCTTCACCTTTTCAACCTCAAGGCTTTACCAATTCTCGTATTTATTCTAACAAAAACAAGCGATAATTAACAAAAAACGGTAATTAACAATAACTACGGAGCATTTCGAACAAAATGACTTCAACTTATGACTCTCATATTTCACAGTAATCGAACCGACTTCCATTTCTCTTGACATCTCTCTCTCCAAATACTCACTCACAACAGGGGCGGGTCCAGAGGTAATAACGATGTCCTGTGGGATGTGCCCGTTGGCAAGGTGGCGGTCTGGCTGGTTTCGCCCCTATAAGCCGTAACGTTTCGCCCGACCGTACAGTTAATTACGCCCTTTCCTTTGTCTCCCACTTGCATTAATGCAATTTATACGTCAAATTTCTTTAAAAACAACTAATAACACAAATTTAGGAATTTAAACGTCCAAGCCCCCATTAATCATCCAAACCATGGTCAGATAATGAAATTCATCGTCCACCATGGTCAGACATTGAAGTTCAGAGTCCAACCATAGAAGGACTTTGAATTTCATGGAAAATATATATTTCATTGTCCTACCATGAATGGACAATGAAATTCAAAGTCTGACCATGGTTAGACGCCGAAGTACATTGTCCAAGCCATGGTTCGACTTTGAATTTCAATGCCGCTCACCATGAAGGACCACGAAGTTCAACGTCCCCTCCCTCTCCCCTCAAGATGATGAAGTTCAACTTCCCTCAACCCCCTTCCTCCTTTAGACAATGAATTGCAAAAACCGTTACAATCAACAACCAAGCCTAAATTCGTACCAAATTAATCCAAATTTTTAGACAATGTAATTCATACAAGGGTGAATCAACAACCAAGTATAAACAATCAATCACAACCTTGTTAAAATCAAATAATACAAAATAAATGGTTTATGGCAACTTAAGTTGTGGTGGTGGTGATTAGTGGTGCAGCGGCGGCATGGTGGCAGTGTTGATGGTTCACTATATTATTTAGTGAACCAACTTAGGATGGATTGACGTAGGTGGAAGTGACGATGTGGCGGCAATGGTGGTGGGGATGTCGAGAGGTGGTGGTGAATGTAGGGAAAGAAGGAAAGAGAGAGTAAAAGAGATGTATGCCAAGGATTCATCTTTGTAATAAAAAGCGTCGATGATTCGTTATAAAACATCGGCGATATTTTGAAACCCGGAAAACAAAGAGCCTGTCAACCTTCCTATGAGGAGGACACATTGGGCCTTCTCAAACACTATCCTAGTTTCTGGAAAACTGTCAAGTCGGCGAATTTTCCCGCCACTTTGAAACTTTACCTTCTTCAATACACTTCTCCACATTTCCTCTCCCCAGAACCCACATAAGTTTCAGTTCAATTCAATTCACTCCATGATTCACGAACCCTAATTCTCCAACAACAATGGAATCACATAAAAAATTGTCGTTGAAGCGAAAACCCCTTTCTGATTGCACCAATACATGCCATAATCTCCGTTCCTCCAAATTAACCTCACAAACCCTAATTAAACCTCTTAAGAAATCCTCAATTGTTGTTACCCCAATTACCAATTCTATTAATACCCTAATTAAACCTCTTAAGAAATCCTCAATTGTTGTTACCCCAATTACCAATTCTATTAATCAAAACAAACTTCAAAACCCTAATTTCAATTCCGTTGATAACTCTGTGCTCAGCTGTGGTTCAAACAATTCGCCCAACTCCGATACTGTTCAATCTCTTTCAGCTACCCCTCGTTCTCGCGCCGGTAATTCTTCTTGTCATCTTTTAGTTTCATCATTTCGGTTAGTTAGATTTTATAGGTTGTTGTTGTTGAAACCCTAATTTGCGTATTGTTGATTTAGTTAATCGAGCTGGATTTCGTGATTTAGGTTTCTTTGTTGGACGGAGTTTGAAGTTTATCTCGTTTGATTTGGTAATTTAAGCTGTTTCTGGATGTGGTTTTGATATATGTGTAATACCGGGGAACGATTTTCTTCAATTGGGGATTAATTGTTACTTCCTTTGCTTCATTTAGTTGTACGTTTTTCAAATTATATGAGGGTGCTTTTAATCTAATGGAACAGAAGAACTACGTCGTATAAATTCTTGTAGCTTAACCTTAGTATAATATACTTTGGGTCGCTTGTGCTTGTATACAGACAGGAATGCTTGGTATAGTTTGGATTCAATTTATACTAAACTCAAATATGGGTTTCTTGAGCTCAATTGAAACAATGACTTGTGTTTGGTCCGGTTGATAGCTTGATAGTCCGTGTGTAAATTTTTGTTGTTATCGAGTCTAGGAGCAGCCTCTTACCATAATCACACGAGAAGGCTGCCTCTGTTACACCCTTGCAGTGGGACTCTTCCCTGGACCCTTGCTTTGCGGGGACGCATGTGCACCGGATTTCCCTATTGGGAGTCTAATTAGGTAGAAATGGATTTTGAAGTGCTGAGGAGGCGAGTAGCTGAATTTTACTACAAAAAATCACGATGAATAGACTATTATTTCCCGGGTTGGAAGTAATTGTTACATGTGTGTACGGTCGTTGTGTTCAAACATCTATTTAGATGTGGCTTGTGTGGTGCCAAACTGTATCTGAATTGCTGAATTGCATCTGACAGAGACCTGATGCACAGCGCACTGATTGCCTCTTATATATACAAAGAGCCATGTCTTCATTAGTTTCTTTGTCTATGTACTGCGAGGTTGGCGTGTCTCAATGTTATACGATAACTACAGAAGTTCAAGGGTAGTAGGTTTAAGATTTCTGTTAGTGATAGAAAGGTTTAGAGCTGTGTCGCAGCGTAGGTTATGTCAATCTTTTATTTAACAGGAATGCCAGCTGATTGTGTTCACACTTATTACTCTATAAAATCCTTCAGTTTTTTCCCCTTTCCTCTGGCACTAGTAGCATATATTTAAGAGGCTACAATGACAAGAAGAATATTACTCCAGGCCTTGAAAACGTTTAGGTTCTGCTTATGGTATGGTAAAGAGGTTATATGTTGGGCTGTTTTGGGGGACATAATGAAAATTGCATCAAATTTGCTTTGACCCACTGTAGCTCGTAATATAAGTAGCACAAGCGTATAAATCGGCGAATCTTTTGCTTAAATCCGTTTTTCAAAGTCAAAGAATAGCAATGTTCAGCTTCTCGGGGAATGGAGTCATGGACATAATTTATAGAAGTTGCATCTAGTAAATATCTTAAGTTTGATGTCATGGGAGCAGTGGTTGCTTTTGTTGCTAGCAATTGTTTTTGTCCACTGTTTTAGTATTGATTTGTGCTTTGTTCTGTTTTCTCCACTTAATGTGCTGGAATTATTATTATGAAATATCGACAAGATCCCTGATGCAGTTTAGTATTATTTTTTCTTTTACAAGGTGACATAGTTGTTGGTAGGGCAACTAGGCTTTCTGCAACTCAGACTCAAAGGCAGAATGAACAAACTAGGAAAGATAAGGGAGAGTCAGTTGAACCTACTCCTACTGCTCAGGCATCTGCTTATTTGACATCCCGTCCCACACTGAGATCACTGTCTGTTGTTTCTGGGTATGATGGTCATATTAGTAGGCCTCCTGCAGTTCAGAATCGTGAAGTGGATGAACAAAAAAGAAAAGATAAGGGAAAGATGGCTGTAGAAACACCCATCATTCATATATCTATCCCATTGACATCTCACTCGCAGCAAACATCATCGTCAGCTGCTTCTGGTAATTGTTATCTCCCTGGACCTTCTGTAGACCATAGTCGTAAGCAGGATGCACCGGCAAAGGAGAGTAACACTAAAACTGGTCAAGAGATGCCTATTGAGGGATTTGGTCCCACAACACCACGTCCCTTGATTATACCATCTTCTGATGCATCTGGTAATTTTCTCTCTGTTTTGGATGTGGTGCCATACTGCCATGTACTATAGTCTATAAAAAGCTTCTGAGCTGTGAAGGGTATGTTAAAACTTTTGTCTGACATGGAACACCAGCTGGATATTTTAAAATTTTGTGATGTCAAAACTTTGTTCAGTTTTCCCCCTTACTGTGGTAACAGTAACATATTTTCAACAAGATAACCATAGCAAGAACATTACTCCATGGCCCAGCCCGCAAAGGCTTCCTAGTTTTGCTTATGGCTGTGTTTGTACAGTTATACGCAGCCTTTCCCTTCAATTGTTTGGTTGTTCTTGGGTGACTATAATGAAAATTGCATCAAAAATCTTTTTGACCCACCTAGATATAAGAAGCACAAGCGCATACAAAGAATAGCATGTCGTAGACCCCTTTAGAACGGATTATAAGAACTTGCACCAGTAAAATTTTCAAATTTTCATTTCATGAGAAATTTGTTGCTTTCGTTGTCAGCAATTGGTCGTCAGCTGTTTTAGTATTGCTTTGCAGTTTGTACTTTGCTCCCACTTTTCCCGCTGAGGTTTCAGAAATTATTATTTCGAAATATTGACATCAACCATGATACAAACAATTTTCTGTTTCTAAATAGAATTGAGTCAGCGCGCTTACCCTCTATGGTAGAATATGCTTGCTAAGATTTTTTTTCTCTTGTACAAGGTGAGGTAGTTGGTAGGGCATCTAGGTTTTCCGCAACTCAGACTCAATGCCAGAATGAACAAACTAAGAAAGATAAGGGAAAGTCAATTGAAGTTACTCCTACTGTTCAGCCATCTGCGTATTTGACATCCCGGTTTGTACAGAGATCACCGTCGACCATTTCTAGGTATGGTGGTCATGCTAGTAGGCCTCCTACAGTTCAGAATCGTGAAGTGGATGAACAAAAAAGAAAGGATAAGGGAATGATGGTTGTAGAGACGCCTATGATTCAGTTAATCCCATTGACATCTCACGCGATGCAGACATCATCATCAGTGGCTTCTGGTAACTTATATCTTCCTGGACCTTCTGCTGTTCATGGTCAGAAGCAGGATACACAGGCACAGAAGGGTAACATCAAGTTTGGTCAAGAGACGCTGAACTTTGAGGGATTTGGTCCCATGACACCACATCCCCCGACTATATCATCTTCTGATGCATCTGGTAATTTTCTATCTTTCTAGATTAAGAGCTTTGACCCCCTTCCTTTTAAGTTACTGCCTCCATCCCAATCGTTTGTTTACCTTTGATTAAAATATCCCTCACAAAAAATAAAAATGGTAAACAAATGAATGAGACGGAGGGAGTACATACTATTGATGTTACCATTTCAGATTTGATTACTGTGATCTAATTAATGAACTTCAGTCTACTACAAACTTCTAGGTGTATGTGGGTTGAATATGTTAATAATTAGAAAGATTGGAATTTGTGGTGACCGTGTCTATAATATGAATGTTATTACTCAGAGCTTTTTCTCGTGATGTATTTGGTTAAATGTTATTGTTCAGCCAAACCATATTGTTCTTCTTCGTGTGGTGTTGCGCTGGGATCTGTTTTGGTTAACTGATTGCTTTATTATTTGTAGGTACTAATAATAAAAAGAGTGTGGGATTAATAGTCTACAATCAAAGCAGAGCCTCGGAAAGAAAAAAGTTCGGTGCTGGAAGTATCAGTTTGCCTTTTAGTTGTCCCGCTGGCAAAAGGACCAAAAAGAAAGGGTACTTCAGTTTTCTCCTTTTCTCATTGAATTCCCCACCCCATCCTTTTTACTTCAAAAAGAATATTAAGGTTTTGTATATGGTTAATTAGTAAGTCTTCTAATTGATATTTATTGTGTTCCTCAGTGATATCATTATACACACACTTATCACTCCGAAAAAAAATGGAATTTATATTAAATATCGGTAGCTAATATAACGTTGTTTCTGACGGGAGGCTCTTCTTGCTTCTTGCACCTATAGTTGATGGCCTTTGTAACATCCTTCAAACTCTAGCTCGCGTGATTATGCTCTACCTCTAAGTCGTGTGTGCTCTATGGTGAAATTGTGTATGTTCACTATTCCTGTGTCAAGAAAGTTACATCTGCTTTCTACAGACTACAGATAGATGTGATAACTGTTCAAATTTAGTTCGAACAAGTGTGATATATCCGTGGACAATTACTTCTATTCATGTACTTCGTGCATGTATATTTTACAGAGTGAAACTTGTTGGAGGTGCTGATGGCCACTCTGGATCAAACACAGACCCTCTTCCATTACATAAGAAGGTTAGCCTCAGTATTATTCCAAAAGCTGCTCACACAACATTCTCTGTGCACTAACCCCCCACGCCACCACCTTCCACCCCACAAGTTTTGATTTTCTTTCTTGAAACAGTGTTTCATATCAAGTTTCTATTCTTCTTGAGACTTCAATACGATTGACGCCTGCCTATATTACCTTAAAAACTTGCTCGAGTCAATTCTTCCCAAGTGATATTCAGAAATAGTCTCTGTGAGTTAACAATTGAGAAGGTTAGGTATATTATCTCCCCCATCCACATGGTCAAATTCCTTCCATTTTTATGCAACACGTAGCAGTGAATTTATTGATGCACTTGCTCACAAATCCATGTGTTGGCACTTGGCATTATAGCATGTGATTCCACATTTTTGTACTTTGTCGTGAGAAGTTCATGAAATAGCGGAAGCAACTCTTTGGTAAAAGATTGTAGTGTGAGTAGACTGACTTGCTGACATGTTCCTGCCAACAACATATGACTCCAGCCTTGCTGTACTAATTCCTCAGCCTTTTGATGTATGATTTTGCAGAAGCGGCCACGAAACAAGAACACTGAACCTATTCATGCGATGCCACAGGATGAGGTAGCTAAGCTTAAAGCATATTATGCAGATATTGATGCATTTGAGCTTCCGGAGGAGGTTGCATCAGAGAGTGAATTAGAGTAATAGCAGAAGCGGTAGGTCTCAGCGGAAACTGTTCCACTTGTTGTATAGACCCATATAACTAGCCAATTAGCCAACTCCTGATATGGTCATGACAGAGAACAAACATCGCAATGTGGTTTGTGTAAATGACAAGATATGGTTGTATATACCATAACCCAAGTATGTACTCCTGTATATATAAGTTTGTCAAGCGTTGTAATAGCTGGGTACAAGTTGCCAAATGCCAAGACGCTTCCTTGTGGAGCTGCTTTTGATTGATTTGACGAGGTTTGTATACGTCTGATTAGGAACTCGGATTATCGATGGTGCTATGATATCTACAAGTTAAGTTAAAGACCGTACTCTGTATATATTAGTTAGCGTAGCAAGACTAGAATGTTATGAAGATGTTTAGTTAAAATTCTCCATTTGTTTCGTAGATTGCTTAATTGCATTATTTTGGAATTATATTTTTGTCTATAATCCTAGCTCAAATGTTGTCTGGAATTCGTATGCTTTTAAAAAATGTTAATGGTTACGTACAACTTGATTGATGGTTAGCTTGACCCGTTGTTATCCTGTGTTTTTGTGTTAACTAGTCCCTCTCTTCCAGTCAATTATTGTCTTTTGCACATTTGTCTTTTGTCGATATTCATTTCTTTTGTAAATATCTTTACTTGTGCAAGTATAGAATTATAAAATTTTGACATTCTTAATTTACTCATTAAGACGAATCAAACAAGATTCTTGATGGCCATACTTTATGTTATGTATTGGAAATTATTTCAAAGATTTTCTTCTTTTATAAATAGTGTTCAAAAAGGAAATGAAAATATCTTGATACCGAGGAAGTTTTGGGTTTGGAGATAAATGATTAATTAAGTAAGTTGGAGTTTGGGAGTCTAATTAGACGTGCCATCCTTAACTCACATCTGCTGTTGTGAGGTTGGAAAGTCACTTTCTTCTTCCAAATTTGATCATCCTTTTGGTTTTTAAATACATGGCTTACCAACACCAACTTACCTTTCTGACCATTATGCCCTTTCTTCATACCAGACATTACATCATTATCATCAACATGCATGCATGTATCTACGCCTTTACTATAATGTTCAAAAATCACGTATATTTTAATATGCCCTGTGTTAAGCCAATTTCAAACATTCAATTAGATTAAAATATACTTTATTTGGGAAAATTAAAGGCAGGCCACAGGCCCACAAGTAGTGGTGAAACAGAAAATGTGAAATTAAGATTTTTTTTTTTTTCAAATTTTAGCTATAGGGGAAAACTGAGTTTCTTTTAAGAAAGAATATTGCCTCTGTCATTATTATTTATTTGGATGAATGATTTGGATGGAGCACGGAGGGAATATTTTGGGTTATTATCCGACTTGTATTGGACAAAAAAAAGTGTTAAGCATACAAGGGCAATGTGGTAACTTGCTAATTCTAACCATGATAATTAAGTAATAAACCCCATAAAGACCAACACAAACGCAACAACAACAAAGGTTCAATTATTAATTTGGTAAACAACTTTGATTATATAAAATGAACACCAAATATTTCAACTAATCATTAAATTTTATTAAAATCAATCAAAGAATTTCCTTAAAGAGTATACAGCCATTTTGTCCAAGAGTTGACCTCAATAAACAACCAAAAACAAAGTTTACAAGTAACTCTCTACATACGATAAGTTAGGTGGTTGCTGTTGTTGTTGTTGTTGTTCTCTCTTATTTGTAGGTATCAATCAACAATGCTGATGGATTGCTCAATATGTACAACAATGCCTTCGTTTCTACGACCGCCAAGGAATACCATTTGTGCAGCTTGTTATGATGGTGCTCGTACCTTGATTTCCTTGGTTAGCAAGTTTGATGCCGGTAATTTAAGTTGCTGTATTGATAATAATACTGCTGATGACAAGTCTCGCGGGGCCGGGAATAATATTGTTACGCTTTCCAATTCATCTAAGGTATGTACGTCATTATTTTATATGCATGATCGAATAATAATTTACGTTTGCTTTTGAATTTGGATTTTGACTTGGAAGATTGAGGATGCAATATACTTCACTGCCAAATTTACATGGGCGTGAAATCATATCCTGCCATAATCCTGCAATGCCTTTCCCTATGCGCTACAATAATCCTATAACTTGGTCATCACTGATCGGACCTTTGATTAGGTTGAAAAGTTTTCTACATTAGTAAACTGAAACTTATTTGACCACCTTGTGCCTGATAACTGAAATTTATAAGTTCGTCTTTTGTTTTTCGATGTAGGGAGGGTCATAAGTCAATTTTGTTGCTAACGAAATTTGAACCTAAATCACGAGTACCTACCACTTCTCATGATTTTAACAACTAAGTTAGTTATTATCATCATTCATCTACCATATACGTTACAGAGTACAATTTATGGAATATTAAAGTTTTTATTATCTAGATGTCTTACTTAAAAATCATCTTAACCTTACAACTTACAGGGAGTAGCTAGTTATTATATGGAGTCAGTTTTTGTTAAATGAATTACGTAACCTGGATATAAGTCATTATACGGTTAAGCTGGCTCAAATGAGATTAATTAATTATTATATATAAGTAGCCCAAAAGAATTAAGTTACCCTCTAAACTGTTCTTTACAACGCGTATATCCATTAAGCCATTAATTATTATGGAAGTCCAGAGATGTCAACAAATAAAGTAGGTTTGATGATACATACCCTCTTACTTTTCAGCTTGCTTTGAGGAATCATTATGCAAACTAACAATTTTAATTTGTTGGGAAATCAAAATTTTTAATCATAAGATTCGCCTAAACTAAAAGGATTGAACCCTTTGTTGGTAAAATGTATCCTTTGGACTATATATTAAGGGCGATTAAATGTGGTGCTGGGTCTAACATAGGTCCGCGTCATTTTGGCGACTCAAGTCGGTCTCCCGTCTGAAAAAAGGCGACCAAATAGTGCAACCAAATGGTGGTTTACCATTTAATGTATGAATTAATCTGCAGGGTTTTGCAAATGTGCTTAAATGGGTGAAAGAAATGAAAGAGATGGAGGAACAAGTAAATGATAAAGTGATGTTTCTAACTGATCTTGAAGTTGCATTCAGAGAACAGATGCATACTGATATCCTAGTAAAACCTGGCAAACATGGACTTCCTGTACCTGCACATCGAGCACTATTGGTTCGTCTTTTATCCTTCCCTTTCAAGCCTTTTGTCATCCCTCTTACGTCGACGTCAAGCTTGACTGAAACGTTCTAAACGTCGACATCTTATATGACAACTAGTTAAACAAACTGCTTAACCTGTTACTCCGTCATATACAGGCAGCAAAATCGGAGATATTCAAGAACATGTTAGACTCAGATGGATGCAAAGAGGCACCAACTGATGCCATAACACTCCCTGAGCTCGACCGTGATGAGCTAGAATCGCTCCTTGAGTTCCTATACAAAGGGAGCTTGCCAGTTGACAAAGTTGAAAGGCATGTCTACTGTCTCTCAGTTGCAGCTGATAAGTACATGATACCATTCTTGCAGAAATTTTGCGACCGACATATGCTAAGGTGTCTTTGTTCATCGAATGTATTAGACGTCCTCGAGATTTCTGATGTTTGTTCTAACATAACGTTAAAGACTACTGCCCTTAATTTCATTGTGGAAAACAAGGAGGATATTGTTTTTTCGGCTAGGTTTGAGGCCTTTGCTTTGAAGAATGCACACTTAAGTGTACAGATCACTAGGGCGTTATTGTTGGATCTCAAGAAAGTGAATCTTATATAAGACCGTCTTACATCTTACTGGTGTTGATGAGAACATTGTGTAGCTTGTTCCGTTGAGAATCTTATATAAGACCGTCTTACATCTTACTGGTGTTGATGAGAACATTGTGTAGCTTGTTCCGTTGAGAGTTAATCAAGAGACGAAGAAGCATAGTACCTTTGAAACTTTGTACGTTAATTTCAAATTTCGTGACCCCGTCGTAACCTTTCCCATGCAATGCCGCATTTTTTTCTAATGCGCAAGCTTCACCAATTTCCGCTTCCCCAAACTTTTTAACAATTATAAGGAGGAACCGTATGGAGGAATATAACGGGATGAATAGAAACATAAATGTATAACCGACGAGTCTTCCGAAAGCTGACCATCGCAGTGCCCTTTTTATATAGTGCAAGCTTTACTGATTTTCGCTTGCCCAAAGGTTTTTTTTTTTTTTTTTTTTTTTCCTTACAGAGGCTTCCCCAAAGTTGCACGCACTGTAAAAGGCACAAATTGAAGGATTATAAAGGGATGATAACTATCCATTGTGAGCAAGTCTTGTATACTACGGAGTAAATATATAGGTTGACAAATATACCTAAACAAGCGTACATATCTGGCATTTGAAGAGTCTTGATTTCATTGTCATTACTCATTACTCATTACCTTTGAGATCGACATGACAAACACCGACCTTAAGCCTCCATTTGTGGCTGTCCCCGAAGTTATTTTCAACGACAAAGAAGACCACTAGAATGGGATTTTATACAATTCATTCACAAAAACAATCTTGCAATTTGTTATTTGTTATATACTACTAAGGAAAGAAACATAGACTAAGTATATATCTTAAACTTAAACATGTCCGCGGATGGCACCATGACTGACAAATCTAATGATCCATCACTTTTTCCATACCTTCCCTCGCAACAAATAAAAGGTGCTACTTTGCATCAAAGTAACATGAAGAGTTAGATATCGCGAAATCAACATGAAGAGTTGAACTTCAAAGAAGAACGGCATTGACACGGTAGATAAGCCATTCATCACAAATCACAATACACTTTTTCAAAAGAGAAGCTACCGCAGAATGCAGAGAGAGACAATCTAAAACAAATCTAAATTCTCATAAAATCCATGTTGTCAGACATATCACCATTTCTTTTGACAAAAAGACAACTCATGAAATTCAAAATGGATGAAACTAAAACGAAATTCTCATCAGTAATAGCTAACCAACAATTTATCCAGGTTTCCAACAAAGAGGGCAATAACAAACAAGAAGTGATCACTGTCCGAGTTCTTGCTTCTTCTTGTGCCAGAGTCGGTCAAGAGCACTGTCAGCGTCACCCTGCATACACAAAATAGATAAACATTTGTCAAGTTGGGTTCAACCAGTAAATGCCACTTGGACGGTTTCAGAAAAATGGTAATGTTAATGGTCAACAAGACAAGTTACCTGGGCACGGATGTTCCCGGAGAGGGCAAAGGTGGTGAAAGCACCAGTGTACACACCGCTGTGATCCAAGTGGCCAATGTTAAGTTGCACTGAGGCGTGATCCTTGGAAGTGATCAGCCTGTTGGTGGCCGAGCTGAATATAAACAAAACACAATAGATCTTCAATGACCAAACATATCAACTTTTGCACCGAGGACTTGGTCTAGTAGTTAAGACAAAGTATTGTGGACAATAGCTCCGAGGTTTGAAAAAACTTTTGCAAAGGCACACACATATTAGACACATACATGGATCAGAAACTCGAAAGCTGCAAAAAGAAAAAATTATATACCATTTCCTTGGAACGTAAAGATCCACAACTTGTCCCTCTTCGTTCTGCATCTTGACAGAGGCTTGGGTTGATCACACAGCAAGACAATTACCTGGTTGTTACAAGCAGAAACACAATCATTTCCAAACGGGACCAACTATTTCCACTAAAACAAATAAAGTTGCATATGAACAAAGCTAATTATGCAGTGTCAAAGGAAGTATTAGGTTTCCAAGCCAAAGAAGGGATGTTTATACACAGGCTAAGTTGCACATTGCTAGGGATAGCCGGATAGCTATAGAACGGGAGCAGGATCCAGCAATTTTACAGCAAAATGGGAGTTAATTTTCTCAATTTCGTAAAAAGAAATGGCGATCCATTAACCATTTATTTTTGAAAACAAATAATATTGTAGGACCCTTGAGCCATTGATCATGCATACGACTACATGTTTACTGATGCATGAGTACTGGAGAAATAAGTACTTAACTAGGGATAATAACACATGGTCATACTTTCTCATTACGCCTCTCAATCAACAAGTTCTTCACGATTTTTCATTCTTTGTGACAAGTGTTTAAGATCCTCTTGAGGCAGGTACTAAATTTAGAGCTTATACACTTTAACATAAATGGTACGACTATGATATCAACAAAGCTACTTCAATTGTGCGTGGAAAACTCTAGTTCACAGCAAATCCAACTTTACAGAAGTTCGAAGTCAAAAACTAACGACAGCACAACCAAAATCGTAAAGAAGCTGCATTGAGGGTAAAACTCTTAGCAGAAAGCAATCACTCAACTTACCGTATTAATTTTTAACAACGAGCGCAGTTAATCATGCTTCTATATTAGCACAAATTCTCATTGAAGACGGGACAGATGATTGACATTACTATAATCTAAAATCCCAAACTCACCACTTTTTCCCCAACTCAAATTACACCGACTATGCCACTATCACATAATCAGCCAAAATCCCAAACAGTAGTTCTATAATAACGACGACATTACCTAGTGTCTCAATGGCTCCCGCGAAGGAGAGTCGGATTAACCCAGCCTAAACCCACAACCCCAAAAACCTTAAGACACCAAAACACACATCAAAGAATAAGAAATGAGACAAAATATATAGAAAGAATCAAACTTTACCCAGAAAAACAATGGAAGTCTTAATCTTTTAATCAAAATAGTGAGTTTAAATACATGGATTGGCAAAAAATAACCAGAAAACAACAAATAACAGTAAAATTAAAAGAGAAAAAAAACACTATCAATCAAAATCCACCATGGTATCAACAAAACAACTTCAATTATTACACAGTTCATCAACATTTAAAAAAAAAATGCATGATGGAGGAGAGAGAAACCTGGTGAAAGTGTGAGAGGTGAGAGGGCGGCGCTAAGCAAGTAGAGGGATTTGTGAAGGGAGATGAATGAGGGTTTCGAAGGGGTTATATCCGATGTAAACCCTAATATGTCAAACGATGTCGTTTTAATCTTCATTTTGTTTGATTGTGGACTTAAAAACTATATTTGGGTTTTGCTGATTCAGTAGGGGGCTTGGGGTTATGTTAATGTTAGCCCGTAAACGAATAGGTGAATTAATGACTTTTTTTCCTTTGAAAAGCATATTTTTAAATAAAGAAATTAATCACAATTAAATTCATTCATTAAATAAGGAATCTACTTATATATTATAATTTATTTTATTAATTTATAACTTTTCGTTAAAATGTATTTTTCATCAAATTATATTGTTTTCACTAAACATTAAACTATATTTTTTTAATTAAATATTAATAAAATTTATACAAAATTATAAATTGTTAAATATTTTATTGATGCTATTATTTGAGAAGAACTTGACTCGTTCTATGTATCAAACAAAGCTGTAAATTACTAATTTTGTTTTCGCGAAAAAAAAAATTTGAGATCAATTGAAATCATTTGTTTTAGGGTATAAAAAATATCTTCTTTAGATTAATTTTCAGCACATAACTAAGTTCTCTTAATCAATTTTAGTTTCAATTTTTTTTCCTTAAAATTATACAAAATATAGCGACAGAAATAAGAACAATTATTGACACTATTTATTATATAGGTAATTTATTTAAAAATAAAAAAACTTTATATACCGTATATTTATTGCACGGGGTCTAAACTAGTCATCATATTAATTAAGATAATTCCCATGTAACTATATAAGGCAACGATAAATAGATTGTAGTTTTACATGTATAACAAATAAATAGCATTTATACGTGAACTCAATTAAACTTAATCCCCTGTCATATGGTATATCCTCCACATTATTATCAACAATTAATTATGGGAACTTTTCACTTGTATCTCTCAGGAATTGGCTAATCTCACTTGTACTCCTGCTTGTCACGAAAGCATATATGTACCCTTCATCTTTGTAATCCCCTTCATCCCCCTTACTACTAAGAGAATAAAAATTCTCTTAATTTTCCCTCCAAAAAGCATCTAGCTAAATAAGGTAATAAGTAAACTTTCATTCATTGCATTATTATTATCTTTTCAATGAATATATGCTTATAATTAAACTCTAATCTTTTAATAAAATTCATAATTATAATTTTTTCCC
>VHZZ01009313.1:26356-42946 GCA_009801015.1 Silene noctiflora
TACAACAATAACATACAAATATTAAGCTTTACAGCCTTTTTTTCATTAACAAAGTGTTTTATGTTTTATTTTATTTGAAAAAAATATTTTAATCACGTGTAAACAAAATTAGACATAGGATGCAAAATTATAACTAAGTTAATTACCCTATTGCAACGCACGGGTGTCAAACTAGTACTACTACTAATAAATGGATTTAGAAACTTGGGTGTATACATGGTATGAGATTCCAAAGGGTTGGAATGAAGTTTGAATCCGTTGGGTATCTAACTCCATTCCAAAACCCTCCAACCAAACACGATTGAATTTATTCCAATCCATTCCAAAAAATGAGTTAGCGCTTACTCTTTACACGAGTTCACAGTTTGCTGCTTATTCGCTGCTTTTTTTTATTTGGTAAAAATACGTAATAAAATTACAATTCCAGTCCTATTATTGTGATATCAAATCTAACTCCCCAGAATAATAAGTCACTATTTATGTGCTCATCCCACTTTCTCTTCTGTATAAGACTACCATATTTTCAAATAAATTCTGTGTATATAAGTTTAGTATTAACGAAAAAAGAAATTAAAATAAGACCCGTAAATTTTCACGGGTTTTAAAACTAGTTAGTGATTAAAAATTTGTATTTCATTGCATTTTATCACATCCAACTTTTATGTATTGGCCTTCTAAAAAAGAGAAGCTTTTATATATAGGACCTTACAAAACCAATTTGTCATTTTATAGGTCATATACTTATTTTAATAGTACAATTATAGAGTAAGATAGTCTAAACCGTGGAACGGTCTTCTCTGTAAAAACAAAATCATTTTCTGCTAATATATGAGCTATCTTGTACAAAGTGAGACTGTTTAACCTGACCCAAAATCCGTATAAACCCAACTCATACGAAACGGATATAGATCTTATCCGTATCTTACGCAAACCTAAAATACAGAATCCGCAACTCACCACCTGACCCATTTAAGAGGTCTACGTAATATAAAAACCGTCATAAAATACCGCTAGCGACGGGGCGATTCATATTACGGTTGGTCAAACATAAGGGTCGGCCTGGCCCAACCCGTCCCTCAAATCACTTTTAACCCGGCCGTTCGACCCCCATGCAGCCCCGCCTTCTCGTTCCCGGGTCCCCCAAGTCAATCCTGATAAGGGATGACAGTGTCACCAGTGCATATCCATCCATCCAAAATTAAATGTGTAGGAGATAAATGGTGACCCCCTTTTTTTTTTTCTTTTCTTTCTTTTGAAATATAGGGTGGGATATGGAAATGGGCAAATTTAGGGTGTGATATGGATGATCATCGTCACCCTGTGGATATCTTAAATTGATATTTCTAAGTAATTCAATATATAAAGTTAGAAAAACCGACACAAGAAAATGATATCATAACATATTTTAAATTCATGTATATGTAGTATATTTATTTATGTTTAATTAATTGGTTTAGTTAAACTTGTTACTTAAATTCTTTTCATTTATGGAGTTTTATTATAAAAATATTAATGAATATCCATTTCTTTCACCCGTTTTTTCATGTGGATATGGATATGGACGTAGGAAAAAAAACTAATGGATATGGATATGTATGTGAATATGGATGGATGGAAATTTATTAAATGGTTATGGATAACGATTTTATTCCATTCACAACCTACCTATTGGCATCCCTAATCTTAACTCGTCATCCCCAACCCGGACCCACCCCAGGCCTGCCATTTGGGTCACTTTTTGCTTGGCCCGCTTGTAGCCCGACCCGCTTGTACCCCGACCCAACCCACTCCTCTTTTCGGGCTGATTCCGGATCCAGAAGCTGACAAATAATGACACGACATAAAAACACGGCACAAACCCGACATGAAATTAACGGATTTGAGTTGAGGTTTAACGGCCCATTATGTAAGTGGGTCGATAGGAACACAACATGACACTTAATCGGGTTGATTTCGGGTTGATTTCGGGTTGATCTCTCTAAACACGAACTCGACACAAATTACCTGTTTACTAAATTAAATCAATCCTAATTTTTGTATATCCTCCATCACATAATATACTTAAACAATAGTTAAACCTTCCAAATTTGGATCGGACATGAAAACATGACACGAACCCCCGATACAAAATTAACGGGTTATGGTTGAGCTTGATGATCTATTTATGTAAGTGGATAGACAAAACACGACACGAAATTTAATTGGGTTGGGTTTGTGGCTCATTTACATGTGACACGAACCCGAAACCAACACTATCCATTCTGTTTGCCAGGTTTACCGGGTCCCCCAACCTAGCCTAGACCTGACAAAATTGACCCGATCTGAATAACTCGACCCGAACCCGACCCGAACCCGAACTCATGACCCAAACTAGACCGGAAACCGAATTAACCCGACTCAGTATAACGCGACTCCGAATGTTTATTGTTGCAAACTGCTTATTATGCATAAATAACTTTATAATAGCTAACTCGAAAATGGCCCAAACCCGAAATGACCCGACCCGACCCGAAGTCTACAGACCAAAAATGACCCGACTCGAACTCGAGTCGATTGACCCACCTGCCAGGTCTAACCTAGCCAGGCCCGCCCCCGCCCATTTGACCAGCTCTAGCTCATACAGTAATGCTGTACACCTGGCAAAATATTCCCAAACTCGAAAAACCGTTCAAAAATATATGAATTAATAACTTATCGAACATCCAATATCTGTAACATGAACAGTACCCGAAACCTGACTCAATCCGAATCAAACAGAAACTAAACTAAATTCAATAATATTCGAATGATACCTGTACCTGAATATATCTAAACCGATAATAATTGAATAGATAAATCCGAATTATAAATAGTTATTTTCTAAAAAAAAACTACGAGTATATATTTTAGGTGTTTTTTCATTAATTTTTTTAATTATTAATGATATTATGAATTATTGTATTTAAATGAAAAAGTATAAATACATTTAAGCTAATCTTTTTAGCTTTATGTCAAAGAAAATAATGAACCAAAATTAAATTGAAGTGATGTTAAGCCAATCTGAACTACACATGACTTGAAATAGCACAAACTAATTAAAATAGCTAACCGAAATCAACCTAATCGATATCAAATTGAACAAAAACCAAGCCCAGCCCATTGAAAACCGAACCGAATTGACTGGTTTGCCATGTCTAGTTGCGATACCTCATAAGTTATGCTTCTTTCACACGTTACATTTGAGAATTGCGGCATTTGTATAGTCCCGTTGCTTCAAAATTCAGACGGGAGTGCAGCATTGCAACGTTGCTCTAGAATCTATAGACTATAGTCTATACATTCTTGATTATTGCGAATTACGATGGTGACTGTTATATTTACTCAATTTACCGGTTTACTACAATGGTTAGTTATTGACTTGTTGCTTAGTTTGTTATTATACGAATACTCCTCGTCCCGATTATTTGTTTATTTTTTTTAATTCTTAATTATTGAAACGGAGGGCGTATAGTTTTGACGATGTTGTTGAATTATTGATGTATATGTTTGACTGCTTGAAATTTGCGGCGGTCAGATTTGATCAAGTGTTCAATTTATATGATAGTATATGATTGATAGATAATGTCGTTTTAATTTGATGTTAGGGTTTTGATAGGTATTTGTTCGATTGAATTGCTAGTTTGCGGAATGTAATTTTTGATTAGTTTTGAAGTGACTGGAAACTCGTATGGTAATGTTTGTAATTGCACTAAACTAGTGATTTTCCATCAATTTGAAGTATTAGCAGGGCGATTAGTTAACAACATAGAGATCCGACTGACACAAATTGGAAATTACGTCAAGAATTATGTCGAGTGACTGTCACTTCTCGGTTCAAAAAAGCGCAATCCCCTTTAGTGTGTCATTTTGGTTTGTTCCATCATTATCTCGGACCAAAGAATAATGGAAATGTAAATAAATGCAAAAATAAGTATTTACATGGAGTATTCATCTACAAACAAGTACACAAGTAAAGCATATTAGTTACTTAATCTATAGTCTATACGGAGTACAAGTAAATCAACTACCCTAGGATTTGATTACAGATTACGTATTATGATTTTATTTTATTCTGAATTGTTATGTTCTTGATTGTATTTACGATCACGACTGTTATGTGGGCGAGGTATAATCATGATTATGATTTTGGACTATGTTGTGGTTTTGTTCATTCATTGTACTTCTACTGCTTCCATTTCCAGTTGATGCAAAGTCTCATTATTGTCTGGTTATGCATTTTGATGGAATGTAATAAAACGGTTCATTAATCTAGTTGCACCTCTTTTTATTGTGAACTACGACTAGCTGTTTGTTAATGTAGATTTCGATACAATTTTAAGTATGGGCTGTTTGGAAGTAGTCTCTTTGTGTTGTTAAAGTATGTTAAGGCTGAATACCTCTGACTCCCCCAAACTCCGGCATTTGCAGGAATCGTTGAGGTATTGGGGTACTGTTGTAAATCGTGCCTGTGTAGACAGTTCTCATGGATGGGATTGGGGCTTTAGTTGCTTTCTACCAGTGTTACCCAGGAGACATGTTAAAGAGCTACCTGTAATTTGAAGAACACAGAAGCCACCAGCTTACTTAACTTTACTGAGCAAGTGAGCATTGTTGTTTGCTTGCTTGTGGGTTACACTTAGTACTGTTCTGTAGAGAGGACGATCAAGATGGTCTAAGTGTCTAACATCACTATAACTTAAAATGACGTGTGTTTGGGAAAAAAATATTTCTGCAGTTGTTTTTTACTAGCCTGTTTCACAGTTCCTTGACCTCTTGTATTCGGTGACTACTAGCTAACTAATAAATGTCCTCTGTTCCACTAATCAACGGTTACTTTTTTAATGAACCTTCGGTTTTAGTTAATTTTATGCATGTGTAGTAATTTTTCCACTGCGTGTTTGGGGTTGCTAATTTATTACCAGTATGTATTTTCACCGTAGCAACTTGGGTATCTGCTGTGTATGAGTGTTGGTACTTGTGCTACTGCAGTTTGATCTCAGCTATCACTTTCCATGTGTGAAGCAGTTTTTCAATTAGAGTCAAACCTTGTTTCTGAATTAGCAGAGTCGGCTGAGTTAGTTTCTTCGTATTGAAATATCTTTGGAAGCTTTGTTGGTCACATTAAACGGTGTGGCTTCAAGGTTTTTGGCCTATTCCTTGTTTAATTCATTTACTTTTGGTCTATGGTTCGGATCTTCTTACCTCCATATGATTTGTTGACAAAGCTTGTAAGCAATCTACTCAAATTAAGCTCAATTACGCGTAATTGATTTGTTTAATTCATTTACTTGTGAGCTGCATTTTGCATGAACTTTTTTATCCTTCTGCATGCTGAAGCTGAATTATTGAGGAGCTATAGATATTAGCCAAGCTTTGAAAGCTTGTGTATGATTTTTACATGCTTTATTATGCTCAGTGAAGGTGTGGATCTAGGTGGGTGAAAGCTATTTTCCTTAATTTAACGTTGTTTCAGTTGATCAGGCGAAGGATCAAAGATACAAACGAAGGAATTACGGTAAAAGAGCCCACAATCGGTTGGCTGTTTACTATGTTTAATACAAAGTTCAAATAGATGATAAAAGGGATCTTGCTGATGTAGGCCAGCTGAAGTGCAGAATTTGGCATTAGCCATTTTCATGTCAGATTGTCAGGTTCCGTGTTTTCCCTCTAGTTTATGTGTATTGCTTGATTATATACTCAAATTAATTAGACATCTTCTGTTGCATGTAATAAGAGCTGCAACAGAAGATAGATGGTCCACAATGTCTCACCTTCACAGCTGGATGATTATCCTCGGGGAGGTGGGTTTTCCTGTTGTAATAGATAAATGTTTCGACTTTATACCCATCTAGTATTAACTTGTTTAGAAGTTCTCACAGTTCAGATTTGTTTCTCCTTCTTTGAGAACTGTATTATTTGATTGTTTAAGATTTAGTTCAGTTGACCTGTAAGCTCAGTAAGGCAAATGGCACAAGATTATCATTTCTTTTTCAATGGTTCAAGAAGATGCAAGTGACTTCTCTTATTGACACTGCAGTCGCATAAGAACACCCTAGAATCAATTTTGTTATCATAAGGAACTCTACATACTTGATGACAACGAACATGGATATAGTAAGATGTTTTGGGATGGAGTAGGTGCTGAAGACCTGTCTAAAAAATGATGAAAACTAAACGTAAATTGGCAATTGTTGAGTATCATTCTTACTTTATTTAGCGTTAAGGCGTAAGGTCAAAACTCATGTTAGAGGCATTTTGTTGCCAACCTGATGATTTTATAGGATATGCAAACCTTTTTCATGTTTTTAGTGGGTGACCAAAAATATTGTATTTTTAAGCTTGCAAATTTGAGATTATTTGCCATTTTAACTTTTCGAAAGGTTTGTATGCAAAGCTATTGTTGCAATGTAGTGGTATACATTCATAAGGAGTAATTTTCCTTGGATTAATTGGGTCAATTCTCTGTATATGTTAAATATCCGAAACTGGACATTGAATAGAAATTAGGTCCGAAGTCTATGAAGTCTCTGATAACCCGAACTCTTGAAGCCTTGCCTTGAGGATAGGTGGTAACAAATGATGTAGGTTGTTGCTGAATGCTGATACAGCTGATCTAACTTCAAAACATGTTTGTTTATGTGTCTCAGTCATATCCATAAATATGTTCTGTCATTGATGCTGGATTGCACTGCGAGTTGGCATTGTTTTTCACTATTTATATAGCTGTGCAATATCTTATTAGTTTCTGCTTATGTTATGGTGTTGACCTGCACGTTTTGCAAATCAATAGAGGAACTGGTCCTAACCAAGGTATATTCATTCTTGTGAATTAAAGTCAAATGTTTGTTATTCCATTATATGATAGTCTGATGCATTCATTTACCACCTTAACTACTGCTTGACAGAATTACTTTATTGAGTGCTCCATTAGAGTTTTATGACAGATGCTAAATATTTATCCTGCTGCTGTGCATTTACTGCTCTGAGTGTCCAGGTACCAAAATTGGCCAGTGTGGTATTTTCATCAGTTCTTCTCAATATTACATATTTGTAGGAGTATAGCAGAGAGTAGGGCAGTAGGCATGACATAACCGACCCTACTTCGAATGACTTGATCAAGATGACCTGACTCGAATAACACACAAGTAACAGATCCAAAACTGACCCCTGCATGGCTGCATATACCCTTGAAGCGACCCATACCCGATCTAAATGACCTGTTTACCAGTCTTGCTAAGAGTAACGCCATGCATGCTCCCGAATCTAACCGTTTTATGCAACATACGATGTACTTCTTGTCCTATCTTTATGCCTTGGCATTATTAATCCCTCTTGGATTTGACAGCTGATGAAAGCTCTAAAATTTAATATTATCTTATTATGTCATCTCGGTCAGGGAAACGGAATGTCATTTTCTGGTGAACTAATCAAGACTTTGGATGCTGCCTGTGTTTGCTGTTGGGTGATGATGATCGCGATTGGATGGTAAAATAAGGACCTTTCTTTCTATGACTTTTTTTTAATTGTTTTCTGGCCATAATATCCAATTACGAACTCGGCTTCAAGACTTTAAACCTCAAATACATGTTTTGATATAAAAAGTTGAGCTATATTCTATTAGATGTTGTTGGTAGATATGGACTCTAGAAACGTGCTGTAGACTATACTATATATTTTCATTTTTCTCCTCTTTGATTAGTTTAATGATTTCGTCATTAAGCACATAATTCTCTTTTGGTAGTTGAACACAAAGTAAACTGATTTAATCTTCAGTTGAAAATCAGTAATAATACTTTTAGATATGGTGTGTAGATGAAAATGGTAAGAAATATGACTGTAAATGTTTGACTAAATGAGCATAAAAACTAACACATGGATATGCTTGGAGATTGCATGACTATAGTCCTGTCCTTGGCCTGGAATCTATACTAGCTTGATTATACTGCATTAGTGTTTACACATCAAGGACTCAAGGCGAGTCTCTTTCGTCCTACCAAAACTGTTGAAACTGCAGTTCGTGTGCATGGTTGTACATACTTCCTGCTAAGAATAAACTCGAAATTGTGATACAGAATCATTCTGTACACTCATGTCCCTTTGTTCTTTTTTGTGAATGTAACTACGTTTTTATTGATAAAGCATTTTAATTAAGTTCATTTCTAGCAGTTAGCTAGCACAGTACTTAAGGTCGTCGATATCTCTCAAGAGACGATCTCACATGTGATGTGTGCGACAAGGTCATGAACAAGTTAGTTAAATCCGTAATAATTGATAATTAGTGTGTGACAAGAATAATTTGTGTTGATCCGTTTCTTGGAAGTATTTATGTTGATATGATAGTACGCGTAGCTTGAGTTAGAAATATATTTGCATTAGTACAAAAGTTATACTCCCTCTGTCTTATTCATTTGTCTACCTTTTTTTATTCTTTGTGAGTAGTATTTTATCGAAGGTAAATAAATGATTGGGACGAAGGGAGTAGCTAATATCCCAGCTAGCGTTTGTGCATGGGAGATTTAGATGATTAATTTTCCCTGGTATTTGTCTGTAATTTCCACTTAATTCTATTTTCTCCTAGATTTACGAGGACCCAACACTAAAAAGGTGGGGATATGAAGACAAGCAAGGGGATCTTCATTTTGTTTTTAAAAAATGGATTTCCAAAAATATAGAGATCCTTGTTCTTCCCCACGACCAGGTCCCCTATCTTTTCTCTGTCCCATCAACCAAATGCCCAAACAAAAACTTTTTGCTGATGGAAATCAATTTGACTATTGAGAAAAGGGAAAACAAAAAAACTAAACCAAATAAAATGTTAAAAAAATATATTTCATAAAAAAAAAAGGGAATGTATTTTGTTTTTTCCCCCCCTCTTGTTCAACATTTTTTAAATTAAATATATTTGGTAGTATTTCTTTAAAATCCTGTGCATTACTACCTCCTACCTCCTTTCTCTCCATTATATTTTTGTCTACATTGTTTTTTTCATTATTGAGAATAAAACATAAAATACTTGCATGAAGTAAGGATTTTGGCATTCTCCTTCAGCCACTAATTAGGGACTTTCTAGCCCTTTTTTTTTTAATGAAATGACATGATGATCAACCCTACATTTTAAGGGAGGCTTAATATTAATTCTTCCTTTTTCCATTTTCAATCATCTAATTACCTTTTCCTTCTTTCTCCCTGCTTTTTTTTTTTTCGGTGCGTTTGCGTGCATGGATGCTCAAACTTGTTGATATATAAGAAAGCGCATTGTTACATCTTTGTGGGGGGGGAGTTTAAGGAGGGAATTTGAAGATGAGCAGTGTTTCATCCCCGGAAAAGAAATCAGGATGTGGGCTTTTGAATGCTGTTTTCGGAACAAAAAAGTTTTGGCCTCGAAGAACCACGTCTACAGGTTCCATCCCTACCCAAAATGGGAGCATTAACAACCCCGAAAGTACAATGAAAATTCCCAGCGCCGGCCATAATTCCAAAAATAGAAGGGGCAGCTTTGATGACTTGGAAGCAAACAACCCTGGTGCCTTAAAACCCCAACCTAAGGTCCCTATTGCAAAAGAACAACATCAATATCAGAAAAGTCATGGAAGAAAACCATTGGCGAATGACACAAGTATGGTAACAGCAGCTTCAAGGAACAATGGTGTAAGGCAAACCAATGGTCAAATTCAAGGTCAAAATACAAGAAAGACGGTCCCTAAGGAATCAATGGGAATCTCTGGGGAATTAGAGATGATGCTAGCTGAGAATCAAAGGAATCGAGGAGGGGCTAATCTTGTTCGGGTTTCATCTGGGAATGTGATGGTCCATAGCAATTTAGGAAACTTAAGGCAGTGTGGTGGAACGGCTTATACGTATACAAAACCCGCGCCTAGTAATAACAGGCAAGAATATGAGGTGGGCAATAAGCATGATCAATCAAGGTATGGGGTGGGAAATATAGTGAATAAGAAACCGCAGCAAAATGGAGGCAGTAAGGCAATTGAACGTAAATCAAATTCACTATGCAGAGCATTGTCCTGTAGGATGGACCCTGAGGAATTGAAGATATTGGGAAATGAGGATTATAAGAATGGAAGGTTTGCAGAAGCCTTGGCATTGTATGAACGGGCCATTGATTTGGTCCCGTCCCAGGCTTCCTATCGGAGTAATAAGAGCGCTGCTTTGACTGCTCTTGGGCGACTGCTTGAGGCTGTTTTCGAGTGTAGAGAAGCCATTTCCATTGATCCTCATTACCATAGGGCTCATCACCGTTTGGCAAATCTTTATCTTAGGTACCATGTCAATTTTCATTTTCATCAAGTTCTTTTTATTTGTTTAAAAAGAGGCATCATGTCACAATAAATGACTCGCGTTCACAGGCACTTGAAGTCTCAATCACCATGCCAAAACCTCAACGTTTTTTCTTAGTTTGACCAATACATAAATGAATATTGGTCTTGTAGTTATTGTTAGTAATTTTCCATGGATGCTTGTTAGATTAGGAGAAGCAGAGAAGGCGGTATATCATTTCAAACAAGCAGGTCCAGAAGCTGATCCAGACACGACAGCTAAAGCGAAAGCTGTTTTAGGCCACCTAAAGAAATGTGATGATGCAAAAAGGCTAAAAGATTGGCACACAGTTCTCAGAGAATCTGGCAAGGCCGTAGCTGCTGGAGCGGATTCTTCACCTATGGTATGTCCCTTCTATCCTTAATCCTTAATACTACGTACCATATTCGTCCTGATTTTTTATGCTTTTTACTCTACATTTATCCTTTAATAAGGGTAATAAATCATATTTTACTTTTATGTCCAATGTTTTATTTCAAGTACATAGGAAAGTAACAATGTTGTTTATTCACTGCACACAGATTTCTGCACTGCAAGCCGAGGCATATTTGAAGCTCCATCGGCATCAAGATGCTGATATCACACTAACAAACGGTCCAAATTTCGACGTTGATCAATGTACAAAATTCTTTGGCCCGGCTGTGAATGCCACTTTTTTGGTGATCAAGGCTCAAGTTGACATGGCTGCTGGAAGGTTGGTATATTTTCTTTGTTTTTTACCTTTCCATATCTGGCATTATATTTGTTGTTGTATGTTGGTTTCCCTCTTGGGATAAAAGTAAAAGGTGATACTAAAAAAATGTAGAACAGAACAAAATCTGATTGGCCAAAAAGGTCACCTTATTGATTAGTTGCTATAATGATAAATCATGATTATGCTAGTCACGTATTTGTTGACAGCTCAAGATGCTTAATTGTAGATTAAGATAAGCATAAAGTCCATACTAATCAGTAATTACCCCAACAGATCACCTAATACTGTACTAACAAATGTCTAATATGATCTCTTCATGTGTGATTTGGTCTATTTGTTTGGTCCACTTTTGAACTTGTCAAACAAGAAAAGTGTCCGTGTCCGATTCACTGTCAATTACAAATAAAGGTTTCATTCCTTGAAATAGCATTAATGAGAACTTGCTATTTTACTCGAGTATGATAAATGTCGGTGATACTTTTATCGGGATTGGAGTTCGAACCGTGGTGGTATTAGTATTAGCACAAGCCGTCATTGATTTCAGATATATGAATAAAATAAAATAGATGGTTCGACGAACATGTTTCCAATAAAAGATGGGGAATGATAACGGCGAAGAGTAAATTGCCTGTGCCACTCGTTTTGTGAGTGAAATGACTAATCGGTGTATCTAACTCAAGCATAATAATGAGTGGCACCAGTATAATTCTGAGTGGCGTTATGGCCACCCTAAAAGATTGAACTTGGACAACATGCTACAGTATTTACTGTTTAATGACTTTTAAGCCTGAAAATCTTTGTTGGTTTAGAATTTGAATGAACTTTACTTTCTCTCTGTAAGTTGGCTGTTATTTCTTCTCAAACAAGACACTTTTTCTGTTGACAAAATCTCAAACAAGATTTGTACATATATAAGTTTCTGGCGACAGATTTAATCCGAACCATTGAGAAGAAATGGAGGGGATCCTTACTCCATTGTTTAGGTCATACAGTGATCAACTGACATGTTAGTCGCCATACAAATAGCTAGTCATGAACGGAAGTACTTCAAAATACTGATCTAAACTAAACTTAGTAAGCAAAAACTATTGCGGATAGTTGTTGCAACGCTCAAACTCATGGACTGCGACAGTAATTTATATGTTTATGAGGAGCTATAGAAAAGAATTGATTAGAAATTAGGCATTGTAGTGGTTTTGAGGAGGATGAATGGTGTTTGCAGGTTTGATGAAGCGATGGAAGCAGTACAACAAGCAGGTAGATTAGACTCATCTAACAGGGATTTAGGTGTTGTTACACGAAGGGCTCGGGCTGTGTCAGCTGCCCGATCCCGTGGGAATGACCTTTTCAAAGAAGCACGATTCTCAGAAGCTTGTGTGGCGTATGGCCAAGGGCTTGAACATGAACCCTACAACTCCGTCTTACTATGCAACCGAGCTGCATGCCGTATCAAGCTTGGCCAGTTTGAGAAAGCAATCGAGGACTGCAACGCTGCACTTAATGTTCGCCCCTCATACTCCAAAGCCAGACTAAGAAGAGCAGATTGCAATGCCAAGGTATGTTGTTTCAAGGTTTGAAACCAGAGTCCAGAATTTTGCTTAGATTGTACACCAACCCAGTAATGTAGTGAAGTTGAGTCTTCAATTGACTCATTTTACGACATTCGGCCACTAAACCAGAATCTCGCATATTGTCTTAAAGAGTGTTGATTTATTAGATTAATACACTGATAAATGTAGAGAGCTTGAGCAGAGTCCCAAAAAAAAACATTATTTTGTTGATGTTAAGATTCATGCACTCTTGCCGAGTCCTAGGGATAAGGTTAGTCTTAGGGCTGTCTTCTAGCTTCTAATTTAGGTGATACTTGGATGGATTCACATTTATTTCCCTTTGTTTTCACAGTTGAGGAAATGGGAAGCTGCAGCAAGAGATTACGAAGTCCTGTTGCAAGAGTCGCCAGGGGACGAGGATGTGGCAAAGGCATTGTTCGAAGCCCAAATGATTATGAAGAAGCAGCGCGGAGAAGAAGAGTCAAATATGAGATATGGAGATCTTGGTGTAGTTAAAGCCGAAAGCAGCGAACACTTCAAAAATTTGACTTCCTGGCCTGGTAATGATATTCTCAATATGGATTAGGCATCCTTAATTTAATTAGAATTGAGTTCAAGATTGAGTCTTAGCTTCAGAGATTTGTTCAGACCTTAGTAATATATGCAACATCTTCATACGTATACTTCACACTTTTGAACGGGAAATACAAAGAAAGAAAGTGAATCTCACATAATCTCCGAGGGACGAACTAAACAATGTAAAGGGTTGAGTCTAATATACTTATTTCGAGTCTGAAGGAGATAGTCTAATATTTGTCTAATGTTGCTGGTTTGAACAGGCTTGTCAGTGGCCTGGTTCCTTCAGAAGCCAGGCGATAAAAGAACGCAGAAGTTCATGGAACAACTTAGCAAGAAATATCTAACTGTGAAATTTCTCAAGGTTGGATTTCCATCTTTAATTATTAGGCATGTTGCTAGTAATACCAACAACAGATTGTGAAGTAGTAGTCATTCGATACAAGTTCCGCTCATATTTCTTTATGGGTCAGTCAAAACAGTCGTATATTATTAATATACGATGTTAAGGGTGCTGACATCGGACTCCACTTACCCCTGCCATTGATTGGAGTCTACAAGACATTGTGGGATAAATTGTTATTCTTCGTGTTTACTTAATTAATAAATCGAATATTGATAATCACAATGTTTTCAGGTTGAGGTTGACGATAACCAAAGCTTGATGAAATCCGAGAGCATTAGCTCAGTGCCGGTGTTCAAAGTATACAAAAGTGGCCGAAATGTACAAAATGTTCAAGGAGAAGATTTCGAGTCACTTGAGTCCTCCATCAAAGATTACATAAGCTAGCATTCCCAGAAAAATCTATTGACAAACATCAACCTCTCCATTTATTCATGTGCTTGTTGCCATACCATAGAGAGAAAGGGCATTGTGACGATAAGGTGCAATATGGGAAATTTTTTCGATTTTAACGAAGATGCTGGTATGACTTTCGAGTGTATAACTGTAGAAAAGGAGGGGAAAGAACCCTCCATTCATATCACTGCAATTCTACAATGTGAATTATATCATCATTTCTTGTAAAAAGGTTAGCTTGGGTGGTTTTTTTTGTTTAATCTTTTTGTTAGCTCATTCAACTGAAATTCCGATTGATCGATTCAAACTAATGAAGAAAAACATTGTTGTCTCTTGAGTATTCTTTCACACACTATGAAAGGACTTTTATGTTCTTTTCATCTTGAAGTTTGGTCTCAATCAGTTAGACAGCCTTATGTCACTTTCAAGAACTTTCGTCTCAGTCAGTTATGCATATTACGGTTCTTCCTTCCGATCCTTTGGAAATGTCTCACTTTTCAGAAATTGTGAGGGGGATTTTGACTTAATCGGGCAATTTCAAAGAATCAGATGATGAAGTATCTTCCAATTCCAATTGAGGTTTTCGAATGTCCACCATTATATAATCACCTGTCGAAATACTATCAATTCATCTAAAGCTCATTCTTGCTGGAGAAGATGCAGTGAAATACTTACTTTTACCACCCTTATAGATATCATACTTTATTTACTTGTATCGACATTAAAACATACCAAACTTATATAAAATGAATTGCTTAAATCAAAACTATTACGTAATTTCGGAAAACAAAATACAAATTCATTTTATTTGATCAGTCACATAGCATACAAATTCCTTGAGAACACAGTCTGCTTCAAATCAAAGTCACTCTAGTACAAATTACAAAGACAGAGACGTCGAAACGAATTACAAACAGCCATTTTAAGCAGAAGAAACAGCCCTCAAATTTGTGGGACGACCCTTGCTAAGGTCGTCGTAAGGGCAGAAGTCCCTTTCGGCGGTTAGCTCATATGGTGCAGTGTCACTGGCTAGCCACTGCTTAACTTGAAACTTCTGTTGAGCACAACTTGTGTGAGGGCCAGTGGTGGTAACGTTGACGTAGTCGAGGTACCAGCCGTGATGTGGGCCAGACCCGTCTGAGACTACCTTTAAGGCGCACACCGGGGCACTAAGGCATGGGCCTTTACCACTGAATATGTCCAAGTTTCCTCGCTCGAAGTAGTCGTATTTTGGGCCCATTAGCCCGCCCCATTTCTCTATATTCGAGATCCGAACATCGTCTCCATATTTGTTCCAGAGTTCAAGATCGATCTTTGAGTCTGTTC
Organism: Silene noctiflora; assembly: GCA_009801015.1. Classification (NCBI taxonomy): domain Eukaryota; kingdom Viridiplantae; phylum Streptophyta; class Magnoliopsida; order Caryophyllales; family Caryophyllaceae; genus Silene; species Silene noctiflora. The sequence goes on from VHZZ01009313.1 coordinate 41,655, forward strand.
CGGCCTTGATTATTGACCCGGTTTTAATGTAGAAGGTGTACACACAACTGAAATCATCTGACTGTCGATCCGGATTATCCGTTAAACCCAATAAATTATCATTAATTTAGCTCATAAAATCACATTATATAGATGAAATGTTCAATGTACTCTTTCTTATTTTGGTATTAGTTATATGAGTCGATCTCACATTCTCACGTTACAAATCCTATGAATAGTAATGATGCTCATATTTCATAAACAAACAATAGATTAAAAAGCTGATGGAACAAAAAACAAATACTTGCTGGATTCATATCCAAATAATGACATACTTAATACTTAATGTTGATGGTTCAATGTAAGAATGTAGTCAGGGAAAATAATGCAAGAATCAAGGCAGCACGCAGAAGATATAACTAATTAAGCTAAACTAATAAAGAATTAAGAATGGACTTACAGATTGAGCAACAAATGCAAGGCATAACAAGATGATCACATTAACCAAACATCTCTTGCTCTCCATTTTTCTTGAATTAAGAGGTTTATCTCTTTTTTTGTCTAAATAATTGGAAGATGGATGAGTTGAGTAAGGCAGATTTAAATCATCTTTTATGGAAAACACGTAGGTCAGGACTGGGACACTGCCCCAATTTTTTTTTTTTTTTTTTTTTTTTTTTTTTTTTTTTTAATCATAGTAGTGGGCTTACATTACATTAAATTAAATTGTACAATATGATAATGCTATTAATGTAGCTGTCTTGGGATTTTTTTTTCCTTGTAATAATAATTATACAGAATATTTCTTCTATTACATTAATTTGTTTACTCTTTGTTCTTTAGGAGATGTATTATAATCAAATATCAGAAAATAACTTAGACGATAGAAGCTAAGTAAATAAGTAATACAATATAATTTTGGGAAAAGATTTATTATTAATTATATGTATGAGACTGTCTTTTATAGTATGGAGTAGTTTATAAATAGCTGACTCATATCAAACTGCTTTATACAATAGTTAGTACTTAATATATAACTGACCCATATATTGTTCGTAAGCCCACATACGTCCTACAATTTGGATAGAAGGGAATATGATTTAGGCTCTCTTCATTTGGTTTTAACTAGTTTAGATCCCGCGCAATGAATGTGCGGTATTTATAGAATTTTTTTTTTGTATTACTTTATCATGATAAATTAACACCTCATTAATTTTTGGGTGCTGATTTTCGCAGTACACATTTTACTCATCGCAGTACACTATTGACTGTTATACCCCTCTCATTTCCTCTCTTATTTTCCCTCTCTAACT
>VHZZ01009320.1:15704-35923 GCA_009801015.1 Silene noctiflora
GATCGAGTTACTATTCTACAACACTATCAACGGAGGACTAGCCAAGACTCGGCAAGCACTAGAGTCGGTCAACGATAGTCAAAGGTCCTAATGGGCCGGGTATTACAAGTCCATCTTGCGGGGGCGTGTTAATCATTAAAATATCCCGTGTCTATATTCGTTGTATCATAGTTCCTTGGTAGTCAATCTTTGTATCGCTATGTAATTATTTCTAAGTTGTTCTTTCCATATTACTAGTTTTGTCTTTAGGTAATTAGATTTTCCTTTCCATATTCTTGTATTTGTATACCTATAAATATTGTATGTTATTGATCAATGGAAATCATCACATTCAAAACAATTCTCTCTAATTATATTTTAACAGGAACAATTTATAAGCTATAACAGTTTGTCATTAAAATGACGACATTTAAGTATTTGACCCGTTTTCAGTTTATGACGAAAAATATCCGTCTTCACTGGGAAGTTCTGAGAACTGGTGTTGTTACATATTCGGGTCATATACAGTGGGGATACTAAACATTAAATACCAGTTGGAGACTGGCAGTACTTGGTAGTTTGTAGTTTGTACCCTTATTAGTGCACTGTCCATTTCCTATGAGGTTTCTATAAATGGAAACTGACATGGAGTGACTGAAAATGGAAAGGTCTCATATTATATCACATGATAAGTCAGATTACACTTCCAAAAATGCCAAACCTTCACTGAACACACTGCCTTAATTGCCCTGACAAACACCCCTAATTTTCCTGCCGAGTATCACACCCAACCCTGCATTTCTTGTACGGGATATCAATTTTCTGTCAACCAAGTACTTAACAACTTAAAATTTTCAAAATCATATAATTGGGATTAGCTAGTCTTACTTGAGAGATCCGATTCAACTGATTATATTCGTTTGATTAAAATATTTCTTACAAATAAACAAAAATATAAATAATTTGTTGAATCGGAGGGACTATAGCAATAAAGATAGGTTTGACTCATTTTCTCCATCTCATGGGGAAATAATAACCCAAAGAACTCAAAATTCAAACAATTTTGCCAATCATACTCATTAATACATGTGTGTATATTATCAAATGTGCCTAGTAATCTGGTATAACTTCTATAAGTCGTTACAAAATTATCTTGTTTAAAACGATTATAAATATAAAACCGATTTAGAGCCACCCATACATGCGGTTACCAATAACTAATAAGTTTAGAAGTATATTTTTGGTTTCGTTTCATACTTATACCCGTCTTAAAAAAAAAAAGTCTAAGTGATGACTGCCTCATTTGCAGTAATGTTACTCTAGCAGTTTTCTGATAAATAAAGAAGTCATTAGTCAAGAGTCGAAACGTAAATAACAGATTGTCATGGTCTTGAAACCCCACATGTTTTTGCAACTACTCCATCAAAGCTTCTAATTGCACATATTTTACTAAATTACTCCGTAGTTACAGTATATAAGACCTAAGATCATCCCCATCTAAGGAGTCAAGTTAGCTAAGGGGTCGTTTGGTTGTTACGGGAATTAGAACATTACATGAAATACGAATTCATGGGAAATAAACTCCCTCATCTATTTCATGGGAATTTGCTAAAGTTGTTTGGTTGTCAATGTGGGAATTCACCTTCATGGGAAGTTCAACCCACCAAGGGGTGTTGGTAAGCAACTTCCTACATTCTTGTAGGAAGTCACTTTCATGGGAAGTGACACTTCCCCATTTATACAAAAAAGGGGCAACCAAACAACTCCATTTTTTGTAATTCATGGAAATTTCTACTTCCCATGTTTTTCCAAGGACAACCAAACAACCCCTAAGTCACAAAGCCATTAACTCTTAAATCTATTTTTATTAAAAATTTAAGCATTTTTCACTTTTCCAACATTTTTCACCTTGTTTATCGATGTTGGGTGTTTTGTAGGTGTTAAAGATGACGATTTAGGTTAAGCTAGAGTGTTAAATTGGTGGTATTGGATTGTTAATTGTCTTTATGTTGCGTGTTGGAGGAATGTCTTATGTTGGATAAAAGACGGGTTTAGTGTGTTAATTCCATGGGAGATATGGAGTGTTGGCGTTTGATGGATTGAACAAGGGAAGATAAGATGAAGCTTGTGTGATTAGCCCGTAGAAGAAGCCCAAGAAGCGTGTATGAAGCACTGGGTGAGCGTTGGGTGAGCCATGGGAGAGTGTGCACAAATCAGAACTTGTCACGAGTAGCTAGGAGAGTCGTCGGCGAGCCGCCTGACCTTAGTCTAGCCGCCCAGGCACTGAAGACAGGAACTTCACTTTTTCGTATTTGGTTACTTTGTTTTAAGAAAAGACCTATTTTTTTTAGTGAGTTTTTTTTATTCATTATCACGTATTAGTAGAGAACAAGTACCTTAATTATTTTCTTAGCAAGAAAGACATGAGCAACTAATCCTCTCATCATTTCATTAAAATACTTTAGGACACTCATTTTCCATTAGATCCTAAAGAAGGTCATGAAGGAGGTTTATTTGGTGAGAATAGGTCAGCACATGGCCTTCTTTTGCCATTAGGTCATCTTAATTAGATGCTTATATTTTGATTAACTTGACCCACCCTTCCGTAATCTCCCTCAGAGTATTGTGGTTATGTTTGTTCCTCAATGAAAAGCTTTATCTTATTACCCACAAAACCTAACTAATTCATCTATATAAATTATTGTTAGATCAACATATAAGGCCCATACACCAATTTTTTTGGCCTTACCAGGCCACTGCATACAATAAGTCTACTATATGGTCGTTTCAAAATTAACTTTCCATTTAACTTTTTGGCACACCAACAAACATAAACAATTAAACTTACTTGAATGCTTTCACAAACAACTTGATAATAAATCGGAAAATAAGATGACACCACCAGATTTATAAACACGATAAATCACGATATGATGATGGACCACAGGTACAAGAGCATCCTCAAAATCACCTACAGCCAACTTATTAAATGACATTTACAGTCCCATATGCCTAAGCTAACGGGTGTATGAAACCCTCGTTTCATTTTCTGCAACAAATAAGAGACTTGTGCAATTAACTAGGAAACAAGTTAAAGATGGCATACCTCCGTCTTAAGGAAGACTAGCTCGCTAAAGTATTGTACTCAGTCAAAACTTGAAAGATCAGTTTAACTCATGAAATGCAGCAAACACTAGCTCATGTAGATATGTATAATGTACAAGAGAATAAAGATATCAGATACGACACAGCATTGCAATTATTACAGATCATAAAATTACCTTGATGAATGCTTCACAAGTCACAGCATAGCTTACTAGTCTAGTTTTCGTGTTCGTAAAAAAAAGCTACTCCGTACTTTGTATTAGTTTAATTGTTAGTTTAACTTGAAGGACAGCATGTATATACATACCTAGCTTGATGAGGATACCAAAGCTTTAGGTCTAAAATTTTTGGGATTAATTAATATAAACGACCGGCCTTGACAAATTTTTCGTTAAAAATCTCAAGACGGTGATGACAGAAGATAGAGAGCACAAAGGAAATGAGATGCATTCTCTAAGCATTTCACCCATCTGTGCTCTCTATCTTCTGTCAGCAACCACCACTCTTTCGATTAAGTAAAAAAAAAAAGGAGTCGGACCATAGATTAAACAGTATGTAATAGAAAAACGCAAAAAAGAAAGGAAAGGAGAGAGGGGCTGAAGGTGATGACAGAAGATAGAGAGCACAAAGGAGTGAGATACAATAACAAGAAATGTACATCAGCCTTAGTGCTCTCTATCTTCTGTCAGCTTCCATTCACCACTGCCTCCTCTTAAGTCGGTCTTACCCTACAATTTAAGGGCTACTTTTACCCTCCATGATTGAATTGAAGATCAGATGATATCCTTGCTTTGAAATTTTATTGGTTTATTGTATGTGAAAGACTTAGCTTATTAGGAGACTTTTGTTGTAGAGACAAGTACTATAGAACCCTATATTTATAGGGGAAGCTAAGGACTTGTAATAAATATAATATATTGTTGTAGCTAATTATTATAATGTGAATGCAGAATTCCTAAAAGAGGTTAAGATATATCTTAATTATATTCCTTTCTAGGAAACTTATCTCAAGAAATAAAAAAAAAATAAAAAAATGGAGTGGTAATATTAATTTGTTAGGTTAAGAATATGCACATGATTCATCTGGACTTACCTACAATGCTTTTGTCAGGAACCCTCTTACTTGTTGGTTAATAAATACTCCTGCAGTATATTAATAATTCACTGCCTTTTCTTGGAAATTCTTATGCTTGTTTGATTTTTCCCTCTTTTGTTGGTCAAGGGAGGTATACAGACTGGTTTGCTCAATTATTTTCTTTATTTTCTTAAGTTGAAGATCAAGTTAAATAAAGGCAGAAACTAGGGTTGTAAATGATTTGAGCAGGCTCGGTCAAAGCTCGGCTTATGCTCGGTGAAGCAGTAAGTAGATTATACATCCGATGTACCACTACCATTTTTTTTTGTAGTTTTTGAGCATTATAATAAAGTTTCCGAGTTTTGTTTTAATTTAAAGTTTCTGAGTTTTATTATAAAGTTTCTAAATTCATTCACTTAAACATTAAGCTCAAAATTTTACAATATAACTCAAAAACATTAATTATAAGCTCAATAAAATTTGAGTTTTGATGCTAAAAAATTAAAATGTAACTTATAAACTTTAAAAAACTCAGAAAAAATACACGTAAGCTCAATAAAAAATGAGGTCTGAGGTAATACATTCGACTATGTTACTATTTCTCTCGGTCAAGCCGAGCCCGAGCTCAACAAGTCTTGGCTCGAATGCTAGCTAGTTTAGGCTTGTTTATAACTTTCTTTTTGTATAATTTTTATATAGTAATATTAATTAAATTAAGATATTGCCACGTCAGAATTTTCTAGCGACAAAATTGGCGGAAACAGGTAACGGGAGTCAATTGCACAATAAGAGAAATATTTGGGACTAATTTATTCATTTAAAAAGTTATAGAGTTAATTACACGTAGGAAAAAAACATTCAGGGATAATTTGCCACTTTACCATAGCCAGATAGAACTAAACTCATTAACCCTCAACTTTTGATAGTGGTTGCAAATATAGATGAGTCTCCCCTTCAAATTTGTTGTCCCCATCAAACATGCAAAGGGTATAGTATGAAATATGAAAAGCATTAATTATAACCACTATTTTAACTGGCAAGATGTAATGCTTTTGTTCAATTATTTTTGAATAATGTTTAATCATTACACTTCGGAGTTCCGGAATGCTTCCCCACCTTCATATGGTCAATAATATCTTTTGACAATTTTCCACTCTTATTGGACTCACTTGGTAAAATAAATCAAATCAAATCATGGTGTCTAGATGCATATATAAATGCATACCGTCTAATTGTCTAGTATCAATCTTAAGGTCATATCTTATGGTATCATAGATTAAGTCTTGATTCCACACTATTGCTATGAAAGACCATTTTGTTTGTTTCTGGTTGAGTTTTTTTGGATGAAAAAGGAATCCGCAATCGATATTTGGTGTGCACTGGATGAACCCTTCAAGTATACGTGATATTTTACAAATCACGTACATACACCAGATCAACCATCATTTTTAAGAGCTGACAGCTTGAAATTTAGAAGGCATAGCCTAAGCCATATTACTCCCACAAGATTGCTCTGGGAGATACTTAAACTAGTGACACAAGTTTTCGTTATTATGATTTGAACACTAGACCTTAAGAGAATATATGAGCAACACAACCATTAAATCACTGATTCACTCCTCTTTGTTTCTGGCGCGCTGATTTAACCAGTTAAATTTTGACTATTTTATAGACATTAACTAGGCTTGCTAGCTAAAGGGCTCGATATTATTTTTCTTTGTTTCTAAAATATAATTTAATAATATAAATTATGTAATTAACTGTTTATTATAGGCCTCTTGGATCATCTCTTTGTCTCTATAGTAGAAAAACACATAATATTCTTCGTAATTGTTGATATCTACTCAAGTTACCCCGTCTTGAACATACTTCAAACTTATGTCTTTGAGAAACTAAGATTACAACAATCATACAACCAATGGAAGAAATAATTTTATAATGTGGATAAAATATACAAATTTTCGTAGTTTATACATTAACAATCTGTTAGTTAAGTCAACGATACAAAAGAGATTTAGCGAGACCTTGGTGAGGGTTAATAAAAAATGGACAAACCATTTCTAAATATCATTCTTACTAAAGATAAATAGTTCAAATAATCAAGGTGAGATATGAGAAACCCCGAAATATCCCTAAACATATAATTTTAGGACTTTAGGCTCGTGACACGTGTCCATATCTTTTTTTATAGAAATGTGCAAAGAAATAAATGGAGAAGAATATAGATAAGAGAATAGGACATGATGAATAAGTAGCAAGTTGGAGAAGACGATAGAGAAAGTTGAGGAGACCCTAATCACATAACCCTTATCTTAAACTTTCCATTCAAGGCCAATTACAATGGTCATCCTTTGTTGCTTTTATGGGGCTATTATTTTGACGTTTCCAATGTTTATGCCATTTTTTAAAGTTGATCTTTCAATTTCTTTCATCTTGGAATCCACGTGGCATCTCCCTATAGCTTCATTGGTTATTCTCCCTAGTCAAAATCGTATTGGTTTGCCCATCAAGCATCCACAAATATATGGCATAAATTCTTTCATTCTTTCATGCATCATGTTAATTACAATCTTTATTTACATGTGATCTATTAAGGCTACATCAATTAGCTTTGTCTTTGCATAATGATACAAACTATAATTAATTTTTCTCAATTTTCTTTGGCCGAGCTAGCGGGGTGAGTGCGCTTGTAATCCGCCACTACACATGATTATAGTGATATTTCAATTGGATATATATAATACAAATACCACTGTGATTGTACTTAAATATAAAGTAGAAGTGACATTGTGATTGTACTTAAATTACTCTAAGTAAACGATTTTTTGTTAAATAATGATTCAGAATTCGAACTTTATTTCTAAGATCTGATATTCATAAAGAAGGTCTATATCAAATAAGATTTGTTAAGTCTGATGTTTTACGGTTTAAATTCAAACGAATCCTACAAATATTACAGATCGAATTTTTTTGACGTATCGTAACTCGCATGTTCTAAATTGCCAATGGCTAAAGACCTTTTCCATGAGAGATGTTCATAAAGGAAAAAAAGAAAGAAAAAAGAAAGGAGGCCAATTTGTCCATGTCCATTACTAGTAGGACCCCTTATTGCTGGACTATTCCCAAATTGGTGGAGCACGTATCATTCCTTTTTGGGGTGAATAGCATAGTGATTAGAAGTACGTTAAGAAAAGACCGCCCATGGGTCCGTAACCCATTCTTCTTGATAAGAATCCAACTCTGATTTCATCTCATGGCTAAGCATCAATCTTTAACACGGCTAAAAAAAGAGACAAATCTTAATGAAAAGAAAACACTTCATTTTTGCTTCTTGTATATAAATTTTCATGAATCTAGGACCGATTTAAGATTGATACACTTTTCGACTTTCAAAGAATAATCGAATTTTGAAAAGATGTTTTAACAGTATAATTCCACAATGTTGAGTGCGTTGTCTTAACGTCAGTAGTGTGTATCTGATTCTGGTGAGAAATTTCATGTTGATATGAGGACCATCGTCGTTAAGCATGACAATGGCTTTATTCTATATTCTTTTAACTACTTTTTGAGTTTCACTCGCCTACGTATTTATAGAATGACAAAAACATTTCATATTCTTAAATCCTAATTATATGAAATGACTAATATTTTTTTGATTAAGATTATGTAAATATTTGAGTTGTAGTCACTTGTACGTTGTATGTATCGACAAATAAAATAATGGGAAGCTAACTGAAATGAAACACAAAATGATGCGTTGAATAAAGATGTGTAAAGACTAGACTCTTGGAGATACATCATTCAACTAATACTCCCTCAAGTTGAATAGAGGGAGTAATATGAAGAAATAAGCTCGATAACTACATTACCGTCCCATTATTTATGTCAAAAACCCTTGCTTTATTCATAATTTTGGCGCATTTAATTGTTAATTGCTTAAGTTTATGATTAATTTGTCTAGATGAGCTTCACCGGGTAGTTTGATAAGCTTTTTGTAGTATTGCACGCTTTCCCATGCATAACCGATTAACATTTGGAAGCCGAGGATCGAGATTTCAATAGCCTGTGTATCTCCCAAGGTCATCCAGTGCATTGTGATAAGGAGCAATGCAACTTACCTCCAGCCGGTGTATCTCCTTCCTCCAGCCGGTGTATTGTGATCAGGAGCAGTGTAAATATGTCAACCGGTCAATCTCCATAACTTGTCGGTGGAACTTGCCTCCAGCCGGTGTAACTAGAGGGCGGTCGGTGTAACGTTACACCGGCTGGGATCACTGTTGGGCCTAATTTCGAGTTTTACTTTGTATTTTGATGTTTTAGGACCTTCATATATATACCCAAAACATCCTATTTTTGTAACACACAACACATTAGACTTCATATTAGATCAAAATTTAGGGTTTAAACAATTTGGTAGAGAAATTGGATCCAACTTTTGTTCTTTATCTATTTCTTAAGTCATTAATCTAGTATTATTATTTCCTTCATCTTCTTGTTGGTATACTTGTATTCCTTGCTTTTTACGTAATTTTACTTTAATTATAGTTTAATTAGTCAACTCCCATCATCTTAGTTATTAATTACATGATTAATTCTAGGAATCAATTTCATAACATGTCAATTCAATTTTTACCATTTGTTTTAATTTAATCAACATGATTAGAGAATAGTCCCTTCACTAGGGTGCGATTAAGCCTAACATGAGTAATTTACCTAATTAGTTTAACTTAAATTAGTTGTTGAGGGGGATTAGTTGGGATTAAGCAAGAGGTTTAATTGTCTATGCTCTAATTAGGTTTATAGTTGACTCTTGACCCTTGACCAGCAATGGAAATTGATTAGGTTGGGATTTGACTACCCCTTTTAGTCTACTTGTCGACTTGGGTTGAACCCGGGAGGGAGAACTCAAGGAGGGTGCTCTTGTTTGGCGGTTTGAACTCACCTTTGGGAGAAGGGTCGGGATGACCGGTGAAAATATTGTGGGCTTAAAACCTTGATCATTGTGAGAGATGAACGAGAATGAGCCCGTTCTAGGGAACCTTTAGTCTTGAGTTAGGAAATCCGACTTACGAACTCTGGGGAATACGAACCCGGGAGGGAGGTATTAGGCAACTTAAAGGCGTTTCCTCCCAATAGTTTACTCCTTTACAACTAGTTGACAGAACTAAATGGTTATTACGAATGTTGGTGGTTGAGTTATACCCTAGGCCTTAATTTAATTGAGTAAGACCGCATTTCTTTTATACTTTAGCATTTACTTTCATTACTTGTTGCTTAGTCTAGTACACTTAGTTAATGAATCATCCAAGTATTTTTTGACTTAGCTAAAGACAAGAATTTAAACGATTGGTAGTCACCTTGCTCCTTGTGGTTCGACCCTCAATTAGTGCAACGTACTCTCGTTCACTTGTGACGTCTTTAAAACTATATCAAGTTTTTGGCGCCGTTGCCGAGGAGCAATGGATTGATATTAGTCGTTTCATTCTAGTTTAGACTAAGGGGGTGTCTGGTTCATCTAAGGGAACGAGAATGGAATCATGAAAAGGTAAGAGAGGAAAATGAATGAAATTACTCCAAAACTACCTTATTGTTTGGTTAGTTTATACAAGGAAAGGGAATAGGAATACCAACCACCATTATTTCATACTCCACCACCAAGCACCAGTATTGCACCACCACAAACACCCAAATATAGCTTGCCGTCCACCCTCTGAAGTCGCCGGACACCAGCGTTACCGCAGTACCACCTAGCACACCTTTATAACCCCACCCAACCACCATAAACACCCTCCTAAGAGCCTCGAAAACCGCCCCCCACCATCGAAATTCACCCCTAACCTCTAAAAACGCCAGATTTAGGTTTTTTTTGGGATGTGGGAGTAAATTTTGGTGGTGGGGGAGGCTTTGTTTAGGCTTGTAGAGGGTGTTTATGGTAGTGGGTTCAAATAAAAGTGAGCCGTTGCTTGTGGGAATGGAAAGGCGCCGAAGATGGTGGCTTAGAGTCGTCGTCGGTTGCAGGTGATTCATAACTGACTTTTGGTGGTAGCAGGTGCGTTAGTGGTTGTAGCAGGACGCAGTGACGGTGGGTGGTGGAGTTAAGGATGGGGACGCACTCGGCTATTGGGCAGTTGTGGTGGGTGATGGTGGTGTCGTGTTGGTGGTGGTAGGTGGTCAGAAGTATGGTGGTAGGGGTGGTGTTTGACGAGTGAGGTGGTTGATGGTTGATGGGGTAATGGAATCTATTCCCTAGGGGGGTGAGAAGTTAGGAGTTAGAGAGGTTTGGGGGTGAGGGAGGGAAACTCATTTCCTTTGTTTGTCTCAAACAAACACTAACAAAAGGAATCGGTAACTTTAATTCCCTTTCCCTGTGATTATTACCCCCAACCAAACGCCCCTTAAGTATTTTATTACTAATCCCTTTATTCAAGTGTGTAGGGTCTATTCATGAGTAAGGGGTCTAGAAGAGGACAATCGGTACAAGAAATAGATCCAGAAATTGAGTCAACCGCTAGAAGGCTTAACCCACTCAGGAGAAGGGGGAAAATAGAAATCCATATAGTAGGAAGGCCATACAACAAGAGTCATTCGAAAATTCGTTATAGAATTCTGAAAAACACAACAATGGGTGATCCCGTTCTGATTCGGGACCATATGGCTCCTAAGCATCTGGTTAATCTGAGCATTCAAAGACCAAGTGTAATACCCGGTTATCATGGGACCCGCACGAGAACTTCGGGATGTGTGAGAGGATTACCAGACTTGATAAGGGACTACACGGGAGTAAAGTATAACCATACACTAGACCAAGTGAAACCTAGACTAGACTTAGTAAAGCTGCAGTGGACCGAGTAGAGGTCATTCGGCCGAGTACGGGCTGTACTCGACCGAGTAGGTGGCACAAGGCCGAGTGGACTCAGCACTTGACCGTGTGTGTGGCACTCGTCCGAGTCGACTCAGTACTCGACCGAGTGCAATATGTCGAAACACGGGTTAAAATAACCCGTGAACCTTATCCTACCTAATCCTGCTAAATCATTTCATCCTTTCTCCATATCACTCTAAACCCTCTCCCTTCTCTCTAAAGCCATCCTAAATACTTTTCTAATGGGATTCAAGATTGGATTAGAGGATTTCTCACCTTTTTCATCCTTCCTTTCACCTAGTAAGTCAAGATCTACCTTTCTTTCCTTTTTTATGAACCCTAACTTTTGGGGATTTTTCTTATGGGTAATTAATTAGTAGTTAGTATGTGTAATATGGGTAATTAATGGGTAATAATAAGGGTTTTTTTATTATATTATAGTGTAGGATGTGTTGTGATAGTTGTTACATGGTTTCTATAGGAAGAAACGGTTTCATAAGACGGGATTATGCCGAATTCGAGTAGCTTATGGAGATTGCTAAAAGGTAGGTTAATCCTACTCGATTTTGATAATGTAAATGTGTGTTTGTGTGCACTTGTCACTTAGAATACATGATAAGAGTAGACTTACATTCACCATGATACTTGAGAATGATAATAAGGTTCATATATGTGTCGGAAATGCATTATAACGTGGTATTGGTTGCGACGACTTGAGAGTCGGGATTCTTGGGCACATGGTTACATTCATAGTATGTTGGTAGCATGTTGCATGAGAAGTTATATTCTATATTGTGTTCCTGTTTTCATTCATGTGTATATCGATCTTGTTGGAGGTTGTTGGTGGAGTTGTGGTGGTCATACTTGTTGATATTGGAGACGTAAGGTGGTTGGGAGACCATCTTACGCTTGGCTATCCTCTTGGAGCTTCCTAAACCAAGAGGGATATGCACATTAATGGTTTGAGTTATGGAAGGACACGTGTGGTTGAGACACGTCGTCTGGTAGAGGATTCGAGTTGCTCTCGGGCCCGGTACCACGGATGTGTCCCAAGTACCTTTTTACGGGCTGTGGTCCGGCTGTTTTGGTGGACGGTGCAGCGGTACCGTCACCAGGTTATGGGTAAGTCTGGGTGTGTCACGGTACTAGTGTGGTGTTGGAAAAACCGTGTCTCTTTCATATCTTTGTAATTTTGCATAATTATATATATTGTATTGTGTTTTATTATTGAAACTGACGTGTTTGGGTTGTTTGTAAAGTGTCACCTATTTTTGGGGTTGCCTTTGTTGATCCATATGATATTTCCGATCATATGGGGAACAGTACGTTTACAGGTTTTGTTTGGTGTCACGTGGGAGACAGGACGAGCTTTGGACGTGGATTTCGTTAGAAGAGTATAGTAGTCATGAGTTGTATCTTTATTTATTCATTCATGGTTGTGTAATCCACTAAATAGCTTATTTATGTTAATTGTTTCTTAATTGCAACTCCGATTTACCGCCACGGGAAACCGAGATGGTAACATCCTCCCATTACCTTGGCCGGCTAAGAATGGGGTGTTACAAAGTGGTATCAGAGCGACGATTTTGGAACTTGAACCAATGAATCAAAATGAATTTAGGAGTGTCTAATAAATGAACCCGACTTGAGTATAATGGGAGATTGGTTTTGGATAAGTAGGCGTCCTCATGTCAAAACTACTTCCTATTGTCTCGGTTGGTCATTAATTAAGTGGTTATAAGTGTGGGTGCGAGAGGTGTGAAGCGTTGTGTGATTGCATGTGTGTTGTGACTTTTATTAGATTTCTTGCGTAATATACATTGTTTGTGTGGTGTATAATGTGTGTGGGAGTTGGGTGAGTTTGTTAACGTTTGTGGAATGTGTTGGAAGTGGTTAGTATGCGTTGGTATGAGGAACAATAGTCCCGTTCTTAGACCTTTATGCTTTATGTTTGTTTTGAGTTTACTAGCGTTATCGTTGAGTGCGAGTAGTAATGACGTTTGGTTATGTAATCGTGAGTATGAGGATAGTGTGCCAATGACGGTAAGTTGGTTGGCATATGAATTAACTCGGGAAGTACCACCGACAACCGGTGTGCCTCGAATCTTTTGATCTAGGGATACCACCATCTAAGTGTAATCGGAAATCTCGAACTGTAAAAAGACACTTGACCGAGTACGAGTCAACACTCGACCGAGTGAACCTTGGCACTTGACCGAGTGGACCAATTTTCTAGAATTCTGAAACTTTCTGGAACTCGCCCACTCGACCGAGTGGACACAGACACTCGGCCGAGTGAACTCCCCCACTCGACTGAGTGGACTCGGCACTCGACCGAGTGGCCTATACGGGTTGGGATATCGATTAAAAATCCACTTTTACTCCATCTTCTTCTTAATTTCTTGACTTTTCCTCATACTTTCACCATCAAAATCTCTCTACAAATCTTACAAAAACTCTATTGTTGACATTTGTTGCTTTGATTCAAGTTTACTACTTCATTTTTCCTCCTTAATCTTACTAAGTTTATCAATGTGAGTAATTTCTCATTTTTCATATTTTTTCCGAATTTGATTTTTTTGTAGATCTAGACTAATTGCTCCGAGATTTGTCAACTTTGCATGTTTCTATTTAATTCATGATAGTAATTAGTCTTTTATAGCATTATGGTTGGTTAATATCAAATTTTCATGTTGAAATATACCCCATAATTGAAGAACTCGAAAATTTAGTGTTTTGAGTCGATAATTCGTTTTTGATGTTTGTTCTTGGGTTTAATTTAACAACAAAGGCCTAAACTTTGTTGTTATGGATGGATCTTGTCTTGCTTGTGAAAATTTTGTCTTAAAAATCTGTTTTAAAATTTCGAAATTTAGGGAGTTCATACCCAAATTTTGTTTTTTCATGTGCAAAACTTAGTTTAAGTGGCCTATAGGGCTACTACCTTTACTAGTAATGTGATACATCGACTTAAAAATGAAATTTTTGTTTCCATTTTGCCCAAAATGTTTCGAGACACATGACTTGTGAACGGGTTGTGATTTTTCATCTTAAACACGGTTTAATGGTGTCATAAGTCGTAATGTTTGTGGATTCTGTCTTGACATAGTTTAAACCGATATGGTCGTCTTAAAAGTTTGACCAAATTCTTGAAACCATCTTATTAAGCATGACTGAATGGTGACTATGATGTTGGAACATGTTCTAATCGTTTTATACCATCTTAAATTCTTATCAACAATGATGTAAATAGTCTTACACCGAGAATTTCGTCTTAAGTTTTGACCCAAAAGTCTCAAAATTTTAGTATACATGACTTCATTTCTATTTTTCTACCCTTGGGACATACTTTACTTGTCTTATGAGGCTTGACACTTGGCTAATAGTATGAAGTATTGTTGGGCATTGCTAAAGTGACTTCATATATTTAAAGGTGTCGAAAATGGCTAAGTGTGCATGCTACAAGTCTCAAAATTTTTATACTTGATCCTTATTTAATCGTGTCAAAAGTAATCGTTGGAAACTTGTTTTTATTGAATTAAAATGAAAAGTTGTGTAATTTTGGAAAGATTACACTTTTTCCGTAAATTCTATCTTAAGTGAACGTTGCTCGACCAATTATGGGGAGAACATGTCACATTTCATTCAATTGTTAAGTCACCCATTCGAAGTGTTGAAATATCCATTCTTTTCCAAGTTATCCTTGATTCTTATTCTTTATATCCTATGTCTTGTTTTGGAAACTCCTTTTGTAGCATGCCAAGGAACACGAGGAATAGTCGATCCTCACAACCCCAACAAGTGCTGGTAGCCCCACCCGCCATCACCGCTCCGGGATTTCCGGGTATCATGTTTGAAAGTGAGAACCATAGGGAGGACTTCCTTATCCTAGACGAGAGACGGATGGCCCAACTCGGTGTGTATCGAAGAATTCCCTAAGAGAACTAGGGATATAGGAAGAGGTGACTGAGATCTCTGAGATCCTCGGGATGGAGGGATTGTACAGTTTGGAGGAAATATCTTACCGCAACCTCACCTTAGAATTTTTGAGCTCTTATATCTATGATAAGAAACACCATGCGGTAAATTTTAGGCTTAAGAATATTCCTTTCATGATGACATGTGATGCATTTACAATTTTCTTAGGGATTGACAAGAGGGTCGAGTTCCACTTTGACAAGGTGAAGGGAATGAGCGCTACCAACTTCTTTGATCTATATTCGGGAAATGAGAGTATCTTGGTGAGCAACATGGAAGTTAATGACGTAGAGCACTCAATATT
This sequence comes from Silene noctiflora, assembly GCA_009801015.1. Classification (NCBI taxonomy): domain Eukaryota; kingdom Viridiplantae; phylum Streptophyta; class Magnoliopsida; order Caryophyllales; family Caryophyllaceae; genus Silene; species Silene noctiflora. Next base: position 31,008 of record VHZZ01009320.1, read on the forward strand.
GAGGATCACCTTGCGTCTCTTTACCCAACTCCTCTATGGGAGGAAGGATGTGAGTAGAGTAAACTCCAGGAAGTTTTGCTTTTGAGTTCTTATTTGAACCCTTACCGTGAGGAGCACTTTTATTTCAACGTCGTGTCTATGGTGTGCCTTGCCCTTGAGAGGTTGTCCATATCGGACAAATGCTCATTGGATTGTGGTACCATAGTGACCCGTTTGGCTAAGGGGTTGTTGCGTTATGAACCGGGGGAGGATGATAGATTGTTGACCATGGGAGTACCATACCTTGATATAGCCTACATGCGATCGAGAGTCGTTTGGCTCGCGGAAGTGAGGGGTGGAGGTCATGCTTGGGAAAATGGACGGGAATGAGTACATAAGACTACCCGCGAAGAGTAGGTTACCCGAGATTGCACACCTAACGGAAGCAAGACCACCCTATCCTCTGGCCAAGTACTATACCATTCCCCGTGAGTTCACCTTCAACCTTGATGTCTTGAGGGCCGGGTGAGACCTTGACTCCCCACCACCCTGTTTATCACCTCATATGCCTATGCCCTCACTACCTCCTACCTACACCCATGGATATCCCCGACCCCCGCCGACCCCCGTCGACCTATGACCACAACTACAACATGGCAGAGCTCATTGACCATATCAACATCGGCTTAGCAATGAGAGATATGCACGAAATGACATGGAACCAAGGGGTGCGACCCAACTATCGCCCTAGCTATTGGACCGGACCGGGAGATAGTTCCGGGGTGTTTAAGGCGTTTTGTGTCCAACCCGCGGATAGGGGTACGAGGATTCCCCATGGAGAACGACATTTGTTGGGCCCTTGGGTGGGGCCTAACTATGCTAGCAGGAGTTTCTTTAGAAACACCTTCCAAGAGGAAAAGAGTGGAGCGGGAACATCCGGGGTGCCGATAGAGGGTATGGGGCAAAGCGCCAATGAGGGCTATGTCTATGAGTAAGAAGGAGAAGAAGAGGAGGAATAAGAAGATGAGGAGGAAGAACTAGAAGAAGAGGAAGAGGAGGAAAATGAGGACTAAGGGCTAGTGTACAGTGACGACGAGAGCTTTGGCCGATGGGCGCGCATGTTAGGTAAGAGGAAGTCTACTTGGTAGGCTTAGCATGGTTCGAGTCAGGTACCTCTTTTTCTTATGTTGTGTTGGTTGTATAACTCGGAATTTTTTTTTTAATTGTGATGTAACCGTGGCCATAAGGCCAAAGAGTTTGCTTGTGCGTTAATTGGTTGATGGTGACAATCACCATTGGAGATTATTTGTAGGTGTATGGCAAAATAGGTGAGTATTGGAGACCGTTTGCCCTTGGAAGGGATTCTGCCTAGTGACACTCGACCGAGTGGCCCTTTCACTCGACCGAGTGTTCCTCCTACTCGGCCGAGTGGCCTCCTATTCGACCGAGTGAGCCATGTTACCCATTTGGGCTACATTTTGCCCAGCCAACACTCGGCCGAGTGACCCATTCATTCGACCGAGTGGATTCTACTCGGCCAAGTGACCCATTTCACTCGACAGAGTGGGCTATTTATGCCCCATATTGTTTGTTTTAGGCCCTTTTTGCCTATAAACGATCATGTATCAAGTAAGTACCCATATTTTGTGACCCCAATGGTCTTTTGAGTGGTCGATTTGGCATAGTAGGACTTGCATGACTACACTTCATGGATTGTTTACGTTTGACTACGTTGCTTGGTGTATTGTTGTGACTTAAGGTATTAACACTTAAAGTGTCTAATCGATCGATAATAATGTTGCATGACTAAATTGATGACAAAGACGTGTGATAATTTTATGTGATGTGTGATGACTTCCGTGATTTTTATGATAATCGCCACTTATGAATTTTATGATAGTCGTGCAATACATGTTTGAGTTTATAATGGGTATAAACAATAATGATTGTATGGCGTAAAGGTAGATGTAGACACATGTGTGATTATGTGGTGGACGTGATGCAGTTTATGCGTGACATGAAGTATATGGGAACGAGATGCATGTATAGTAATGGGATCATATTACGAGATGTGGTTGGTCATGTTGTGTCATCGTTTTATGAAACTATATGCTTTGGTTATATGAGGATATAAACCGCATCATATGTATTTGTATATGTAGTCATGAGTAGAGTACGACAATAATGCTACAAGTCAGGATTGCTTACGGAGTTAAAATGCGAATATTGAGCTTGACCTTGTACCTTGACCATATGGAAACCATAACGGGGGAATGGAGTAGACAGTTTCATCATCATGTGAGGTTGACCATGAGACATCTTTAGTAGAAAGTGAGTTTGTTTGGAACGGGAACCTGCCTAATTATGGACCCTATTAGGTGGTTTGTGAGAGTGTTCACGATGTTAAGCGGCGAACTTCGGGGTGAAGTTCTCTTTTAGGGGGAGTGAATGTAACAATTGGGATTTTAAAGAGAAAATAAGCATCATAAGTGCATGAGCGTACTCGGTAAAGATTACAAGAGTGATTCGAGTGAGAGAGATGAGAACAAAAGTAAGCATGACAGATTGAGTGTTCCGGAAAGAAATCAGTAACGAGACGGGAAAGAGTCTTGAGAGAGTGTTGAGAGGAGAGATTGAGGCGAACTTCGAGGACGAAGTTCATTTTAAGGGGGGAAGATTGTAATACCCGGTTATTATAGGACCCGTATGAGAACCTCGGGATGCGTGAGAGGATCGCTAGACTTGATAAGGGACTACACAGGAGTAAAGTATAACCTTACACTAGACCAAGTGGAATCTAGACTAAATTTAGTAAAGCTGCAGTGGACAGAGTGATGCCTTTAGTGGAACGAGTAGAGGCCACTTGACTGAGTACGGGCTGTACTCGACCGAGTAGATGGCACACGGCCAAGTGGACTCAGCACTCGACTGTGTGTGTGGTACTCGGCCGAGTGGACTCAGCACTCGACCGAGTGCACTATGTCATAACACGGGTTAAGACAACCCGTGAACCTTATCCTACCTAACCCTAAATCATTTCATCCTTTCTCCTTATCACTCTAAACCCTCTCCCTTCTCTCTAAAACCATCCTAAATACCTTCCTAATGGGATTCAAGCTTGGATTAGAGGATTGCTCACGTTGTTCATCTTTCCTTTCACCTAGTAAGTCGAGATCTACCTTTCTTTTATTTCTTATGAACCCTAACTTTTGGGGTTTTTCTTATGGGTAATTAATTAGTAGTTAGTATGTGTAATTTGGGTAATTAATGGGTAATAATAAGGGGTTTTGTATTGTATTATAGTGTAGGATGTGTTGTGATAGTTGTCACATGGTTTGTATAGGATGAGACGGTTTCATAAGACGAGGTTGTATCGGATTCGAGTAGCTTATGAAGATTGCTAAAAAGGTAAGTTAATACTACTCGGTTTTGATAATGTAAATGTGTGTTTATGTGAATTTGTCACTTAGAATCCATGATAAGAGTAGTCTTGCATTCGTCATGATAATTGAGAATGATAATAAGGTTTATATGTGAATCGGAAATGCATTATGACATGATATTGGTTGCGACGACTTGAGAGTCGAGATTCTTGGCCACATGGTTACATTCATAGTATGTTGGTAACATGTTGCATGAAAAGTCATATTTGAAATTATGTTCATGTTTGCATTCATGTGTAAATCAATCTTGTTGGAGGTTGTCTGTGGAGTTGTGGTGGTGATAGTTGTTGATATTGGAGACGTAAGGTGGTTGGGAGACCATCTTACGCTTGGCTTGCCTCTTGGAGCTTCCCACTCCAAGAGGGATGTTCACATTAATGGCTTGAGTTATGAAGGGACACGTTTGGTTGAGACAAGTCGTCTGGCAGGGAATCCGAGTCGCTCTCGAGCCCGGTACCACAGATGTGTCCCGAGTACCTTTTTATGGGTTGTGGTCCGGCTATTTTGGTTGACGGTGCTGTGGTGCCATCCTATCACTGGCTTATGGGTACGTCTGGGTGTGTCTTGGTACTAGTGTGGTGTTGGTGAAACTGTGTCTCTTTCATATCTTTGTCATGTTGCATAATTATATATATATTGTATTTTGTTTTATTATTGAAACTGACGTGTTTGGGTTGTGTGTAAATTGTCGCCTATTTCCGGGGTGGCCTGTGTTGATCCATATGATATTTCCGATCATATGGGGAGTATTACGTTTACAGGTTTTGTTTGGTGTCTTGTGGGAGACAAGACGAGCTTTGGACCTGGAGTCGAGTGTCACTTTATTAGAAGAGTATAGTAGTCATGAGTTGTATCTTTATTTATTCATTCATGGTTGTGTAATCCACTAAATAGCTTATTTATGTTAATTGTTTCTTAATTGTAACTCTGATTCACCTCCTCGGGAAACCGAGATGGTAAAATCCTCCCATTACCTTGGCCGGGTAAGAAGAGGGTGTTACACTAAGAGTGAATGATAACAGTTTTGAGATAAAGAATTATTTACTCCAACTTGTTCAAGACAATCAATTTGGTGGAGGCCCTTTGGAGAATCCTAATGAGCATCTCAATGACTTTCTTAACAATTGCGATATGTTTAAGATGAATGGGGTTTCCGATGATGTCGTGCGTCTAAGATTGTTCCCTCACTCATTAAGTGAAGCGGCTAAAGATTTGCTCAAAAATTGTGAACCCAACTCTCTCAAGACATTGGGTAAACTATCTTCGACGTTCTTAAACAAGTACTTTCCTCCTTCTAGAACCAAAGTCAAGAGTGACTTACAAGGATTTTCTCAATAAGAGGATGAGACTTTTTATGAAGCTTGGGAGAGATATAAGAGTCTCCAAAGGTTGTGGCCACATCATGGCATAGCCGAGCCCGAGTTAGTGAACAATTTCTACAAGGGGCTGAAACAAGATCTAAGGTTATCACTTGACGCGGGGTCAGGGAAGGGA
>VHZZ01009322.1:21282-37257 GCA_009801015.1 Silene noctiflora
TTTAGATTCAATTTAACATGCGGTCGCTATCATTAAATCAATTCTATTCAGTTATCTTAGCCTATACTAGTCTTAACCCGGTCGGTGAAAATCCTCGTTTGCAAGACTAATCAATTAATCATGGCCATTAATCAATCAATTAGAATTAAAACAATAACTGAACAACAGCAGAAAAGCAGTTTAACTATCAATTCATAATTCATTAATTAAACCCCCTTCTAACAACCTAGATCCCTTTTCACCCCAGATAGAAGATTTAGCTACTCATATTAATGAAATTAACAACAATAACAATAATCATGGAAAACATAATTGAAAGCAATAAAGATGAATAAAGTAAATAAAGGAGATTAAATACCGTAATTAAAAGCAATAATGAAAGATTGTAGATCCAAGCAATGAACAAAATAGCTAAAATAATCTAAGAGTTTTATGTGAATAATATGTAAAATAAGTCTAACCTAACGTAAAATAAAGCTTAACCTACAATAGCCTACGAGTTTTTGTATTTATAGTATAAGATAAATGAATTAAGGAAAGTCCTCGTAAAAGTTGGATTCTCAGTGAATACTCGATCGAGTATTCAGTTCTCAGCATCCCCAACTCTCGACATTTGATTTCTTCTTAATTATCTGCTGATACTCGATCGAGTGGTGGTGAACTCGATCGAGTACTAACTCTTCTCATCACTTCTTCGTGTTATATTCTCTTTTCTTCCTCTAGATTTGCGTGTCATGCTTCGTGTGTTCCTCTATGTCATTCCGCGGTGCTTCATTTTATTCCTTTGCTCCACAAATGCATCAATTCTGCATTAAACACCAAATAGCGGCAGTAACAACATTCTAACATAATGGCATATAAAAGACATATTCTAACACGAAATCTATACAAAACAACTAAAGGGGAGGCATATAAATGTATATAAATATGACTCATCAGTATGGTATGATATTCATAAAGTTGTTATCTGGTTATTCCGTGTAATACGTGGTGTTTTGTGATCTAGTAATATGATATCGAAAAAGGGTAATGGGTGGTTGGATGAGTCGTGAGATGATCGTTGTGTCAGGACTCTGTTTATAGGTAATGTGGTTGTTTTGTTCCGGGTTGCGAACCGAGCACGGTAATCCGTGTTGCGATGCGGGTACTTTCGCGCTGTGCTGCGGCTGTTGGTGGCGGTGTTGCGATGCCGTCATCGGTTGTGGTGGATTAGGCGGGATACTTGTAAGACGAGATTTTGAATGAGTATGTCAGTTTAGTATAGGCATATAGATTGTTGTTTTGTTTACTGCTATTTTCCTGTGAATTTCGGCTTGTGGGTGAGAGTAGAGTATAATATGGAAGAAAATTGCACATGTGGTCGTTGTTGTCATAATTACAGTGATATCTTGTTGGTGAAACATATTTGTGGGAGGTTGTTGGAGTACTTTCGATCTTATGTTAGATGATGAAGGTTCTTTTGAAAGTGTCACCTATGCATGGAGTTATGAGGTTTGACAAGAGAGGGAATTTGAGCTAGAAGTTCATAGGTCCTTGTGAGATATTGGATCGGATGGGTGAAGTGGCTTATCGACTGGCTTTTCCACCAGCTCTTGATCGAGTGACTAATGTGTCTTATGTATCGCAACTCCGGAGGTTAAGAACATTCATCTGGATGAAGCACTTACATATGTGGAGTTACCAAATGAGATTTTGGATCGTAAGGTGTGAAAGACAAGGAATGGGGAGACTCATTTCATAAGGTGTTTTGGTCTAACCATAATGTTGAAGAAGCTATATAGGAACCAGAAGAAGCAATGAAGGAGATTTATCCACATTTATTTGATTAGGTATGTTTGGTTACGGGGTGATAACCGTTTTGTTAAAGGGGGTAAGAGATGATCGCATGCGTTTTTGGGACATTTTGAGGTCGGTTTTGGTCATGTTTTGGGTTATTTGTTCATCTTTTGGGTCATGTGTTAGTTTAGTTGATGTTGTTTCGAGTTGTGTTGAATAAGGGTATGAGCTGTGTTTATCTTATGCAGATATTAGTGTGAACACTGAGGACGAATTTCGTTTTTAAGGAGGGAAGACTGTAATGCTACTCAGTTCTAAACGTCAGGTACTCGGTCGAGTAGGTTGCACTCGACTGAGTATGCATGTTAGATGTTTAGTCAGGCTACTTTCTTGGGGTCACTCGACCGAGTTGTTGTAGTACTCGGTCGAGTATCGTGTAGTCGGTTGAGTGTCTTGTGTACTCGGCCGAGTGCCCGGTCTGTTTCAGGTAGTTTCCGCCGTTTGATTAGAATGATAAGGGATTTATATATTTCGCTAATCACTTCCTTAATCAGTTTCTAAAACCTAAAAATATTTATAATCTTCTCCCTAATCATCCTAATCATCTACTAGCACCTTTTGGGTGGATTGTTAAGCATTTGGAGTCCGTAGTTCTGTGATTTACCACATTAGTAAGTACTTATTATATCTAATCAGTTTTAATTGCTTTTATTAAGGATTGATTAAACCCTAAATTGAGTAATTAAGGGGAATGGTTTAATTAGGGATTTATCTTGGTGCTAGTGTCGTTGTGTATGAATGTTAGGTGAGGAATTAGTAGAGGAGCAGTTCTAGCTCGCCTTTGTTGCTTTGTTGATAGGAATTGCTAGTCAGGTAGAGTTTTCCCTACTCAGTTCTTCTATATGGATAATCATGAGTGGTGTAGTGATTTTGTGATTGACATTGACATGGTATCATAGTTTTGTTGTTGGTATCGTATTATTGTTGGTATTGCTAGAATGATTGTGAAGCCATTGTCGGGAGATGATTTTCACCCATATTTTCGCCCCTTGTGGCTCCCGTCACAAGGGGGATGCACATTAATGATCAGGGTTCGCTCGTTGCGATGAGCAGGGCTTTTGGTGGCAAAGCTGACGTCTACCACCGGCTGGGGTGGGTTACCTGTCGTGATGGATAACCTGGCAGGGTTACTCACTGCGTTGTGCAGTTGTGTCCGGACTGCGGTTCGAACATTAGTTCTTGGAGTTAGAGATGAAGATGGTTGATTGTTACAGGAATTATTGGATTGGTTTATATTATGTGGTTATTGATGCGCGTCCCGTCGTCAAGGCCCATCAAACAATATTTATGCTCTAACTAACTAGCAAGTAGTAAGTAGAGGTAGATCCCAAAGGACGGTTTGTCAAACTATAATCAAATGTAGCTAGTTATGTCTTGGTGTCACAAATTTGGGTTGAGTTTAAAGCTATACTATTATGATGAAAATGTAAATAAATGAAATAACAAAACATGCAATTAAAAGTGGAGATGTAAACAATTGATTAAAGGCACTAGGGTGTCATTGGTTCATTACAGGAAACACGGTATGATCATAGTAATGAATCTGGTAAATGATTGTAGTTATACTAGGATTAAGTTCGTTTATATGTTACAATCCTTAGGAAGACTTAGGTCTCGGAGTCGAGTTGGTTTATACCTTACGACACCTACAACGACTTCGTTCTCCCTATTCAACAAATGCATGGTCTAACAATACTCAAGCTGGTTTATGTCATACAAGTTTTGTTAAGGAGATAGATAATCATGCTAGGTTGTCAATCAAGAATTTCATCAAATATAACATGTGCATAAGTTGCAGAACATAATAAAAAATCATTCATGTGAACTCATCATACATAGATCTAACCCATGGTTACTCCTCTGATCCCCCACTAACCCTAGCTAGAGGACTACTCAAACACCATTATGGTAAACTTGCCAAAGAAGGTGTCAATTATCTTAGAAAGCATAAACATGATGATAATGAAATAAATGAACAAGGTAAGTAAATGATTAAGCAAAGTAAAAGGATTATACCAACTTAAGATGAAAAAAGGATTTGAAGAACAATAGAAGAAAGCTTTGATTAATGATGAGAAGTTGTCAATGCCTCAATCCACAACCCAAGAATTATTCAATTACAAACTAGATCTCAAATTGCTTGAATAACAAGGAAAGGATTAAAGTGTAATTAAACTAATCTAAGCTAAGAGATAGATTGTCAATCCTCCTCAATTCCTTAAGTACATGAGCTAATTATACTAAGTACAATATTAGGGTAAACTAAGGGCTTAAATAACGATTAGGCCCCTTAAATTAGTCCAAAGAGATGCTAGAGTCTGTAGGGCTCGTGGGAGTCCCTGTCAAGAGCGAAGGACGCAACCTGCTGGGGGACTCGTGCGAGTCAGGTAGGACTCGCACGAGTTGTCTTCGGACTCGCACGAGTCTGGGGAACTCGCGCGAGTTCTCCACTAGTGCCTGCTCCTTTGCTTTGCTGCCCCAAGACTCATGGGGGTTCCTCATCATTGCCGGAATACTTCACATAATTACTACGACCTTTAGTCTTGATCCCTCCTTCTTGCTTGGTCATTAAGTGCGATTAATTTAGCTCCCGAAATGCTCATGAATCCAAGGTCGGCACTCTTCTCCTACCAAAAACACCAAAACCTCATAGAATAGTAAATAGGCAACTAAAGATAAGAAACGACCCTAATACATAAATAAAAGCGTGTGGAACAAGGCTAGTTAGGGGACTAAATATGCGTAAATACGAGTCACATCAGTTATCTTATGATTGATTGTATGGTTGGATGACCCTTCATTGTTTTTCAAAACTGCGGTGATTCATTGGGATTTAGTGACCAGGAATTTAGTAGGTTAGGATGATTGAGCTTATATGCGAGATGGACGTGACGCCGCTGAGTCTAGCAAATTCTTTTAACTTCCGCTGTTTACTTAATAGTCTTTACACTTTAGTAGTTTGAGTTGTATTTCAGTTTGGATTTTGGTATTTTGGCTTTGTAATCGAGTAAACTTTATTTTACTTAAATAAACGTTCTTTTATGGTCTATTTGATATACTTTACCTCGGACAACCGAGATGGTAACGCTCCCGTGTTCTAAGGTATGCCTTGGTAAGGCACTTTGGTAGATATGGGTGTTACAGCGACGACCGACACTCGCTGATGAAATTGAATTTGCGATGACTAGGTGACATGTCAAACTAAGAGTGTCCGCTCTGAGTAGGGCATAAACTACAGGCGCGTGAATTGCCTCATTGACACGAGTGTTTCCTAAATTGAATTGATTTGAGTCGTATTGAATTGACTTGAATTAAGGTTGAAGTAACTTCAACTGAATTGATTTTGAATTGGGATGGAATTAAAACTAAAATCTTGATCGACTTGATTTGAAGTGGCTTGAATTAAATTGATTTTGAATTTGAATAGAACTTTTGTAGTTGAGATCTTGAATTTGATTTTTAAATTCATTAAGTCGGGTTTTGATTTCTTGGAATGGATTGAATTTTGATTATTGGGATTCGAACTTGATTTCTTGAATTTGAATTTAACACGTTCTCGATGATTTGTAGTTTGTGGCTAGGACTTAGAGGATATACGGGAGTGTCTGGATTTTTAGTGGGGAGGATACATCTAAATATTACTAGTTTTCTCCTTTTTGAAGTTGATGGGACCGGTTTAGTACGTAGGTCATCAATTAGGTCGTTTGAGTTTGGCCGAGACCTTAAACGTGCCAAGGGATCCGCCGGTTACAATGTTCAGGGAGCCTTCTGGAGAGGAAATGATTTAGGGTCTGGAGTAGTTATTGGGAGACGTCTTGCTGTTACGGGACTTGTCTAACGAGGCATTTGACGAGGAGAGATTCGCCTTCTGGGTTTTCACTCTAAGTAGACTAACTTTGTCCTGCTTTTAATTTAATGTTGAGACCCTGATTGTTGTGGAATTTGAAACTTGTTTTTGCAAGAGTCGGGAGCTTTGCGAAGGAGGGCCTTACTAACTTTCCTAAAGACTATGGCTTATACGAGACCGACAGGTAAGCAGGTAAGTTTGGAGGTTCTTGTTTTCGCGCAGAGGCAGGAAAGGTGGTTGGACTAGCCGAGTAGTAGTACAAATTTACAAGGGTAAGCTTCTTGATTTTTATTTTTTATTTGAGTTTACTTAGCCAGATATGTTAATAATAACTCTTTTCAAATTGCAGGTGGCTTTGGTGAGAGGATGTATCATTAAGAGTGTCTTAAACTTTTAGATATATTGGATCATCGTTAGACGCTTGGTTTTGATTTTGAATTTATCCAGAGGGAGCAAGATGCCACAGAGATGATGAGGCTTAGAATGACATAAGGCAGCTCAACAGAGAGTTAGAAGCCCAGGACATGGAGTTGTCTTGTAAAGAGATAGAGATTGCTCGTATTGAACTTTGTATTTTGGCTCTCTCATATGACATCTGAGTCGTGGGCATATATATATATATATATATATATATATATATATATATATATATATATATATATATATACACGCCTTGAGTGTGTTATCTTTGCGGTGCGATCATGGATCCCGCTTTTGTGTGCTGGACTGCTCTTTTTGCAGGATAGGTTATAGGTACATACATGTGTATTTAGGAATGTATTGTTTGAGCTATTACTCTGTCGAAATTTACACTGGCACGAATATAAAACACTTGAATCGATAACATGTCTAAATTTTCTCTTCAATATAAAAGCTAGAAATGTGAAAGGTAGGAAATAGTTAATTGAAATGATAAAATAAGAATAGAAAATGAAAAATGTTTATGTTGAAATTTATGAAAATTGTTGCGAAAACTAATGGGGTTTTAACTAAATATAAAACTTTATTGACTCAGAACGATGCTTATCGTGACGAGACGATCGTATTCGGATCGGGGCATGCCTCCTCTAAAATTAAAAATGAAAATAAAAGGGTAAATGTAAGTCAGTATTTGACAACGCTAGTCACGAGTCAAGTCCTACTCGAAATTGAATATGAATCCGAAATAAATACTAAAATGCACAAAATCCGATTTTAAGTTGAGTATTATGTCCATGAATATTGGATATATTTAGGATTATGAAAATGCTTAAATAATGGTAATCGAAGCCCAAGTGGATTAGAATTAGTGTTCCTCTTGTAGATGGGCGAAATCGTAGAAAGTTACATGTTTGTGCCTCTTAAAAGAGGCGTATCAAGATTTATGCTCGTTCTCAAAGGCTTGTGACGCATCACAATTGACAGTTTGCGTTTAATCATCATAAATTATTGTTTTAGACAGTTTTAAGTTAAGACGTATTCGAAAGCGACTTATATAATGTTAAAAAAAAAGGGGATAGTCGGAAGTCTTAATTGAATACTGTCTTAAGAAAAACCGAGCAATTAATCATAATCAAAGTCTAATTGAGTAATCGCTCTTTTTTAGTGATCAAAAACTAAAGTGTAAGGGTCTAGGGTTTCCTAGGGTTTCTGTCTAGGATCTTGGTTTCTTTCCTCTTGCTCGAGGCTTTTCTCACGATTTTGATCGTGATGAGATCAGTCTTCTTTGTTCGTTTTTCTTGCTTTTGTTTCTCTATGAGGGTGCTGATGATTAGTTCAACGAAGGGCAATCATCGAAACAGGAAAGAGTCGGTAGGGTTGAAGGAATAATATTTCAAATTGGAAGAGGATGTGGGAGGGGTCGAGGGGAATAAGAAACTAATGTTATAGGTAAACTATGGGCATCTAGGGTGATAATGTCGAGGCAGCGATATATACTATGATTAATTTATGGAATCCATCGAAGCCGATGATAGGAAACGTGGTTGACGTGAAAGAGAAAACCTTCATCTTTCGATTTGATTCGGAATTTGACAAAGCTAGGGTTTTAGAAGGTAAACCATGAAACTTTAATAAATTCGTGCGTTGTTTCAACGAACCGAATCAAATGGGTAAGATCACTGAGGTTCGGCTCTTTCACTTTCCTAAATAGGCGAGGGTCTATGATCTCCTTATTTCGGGGCTGTTAAATTTGTCGAATGCACAAAGGATTGGGGATTTCCTGGATACATTTATAAGTGTTGAGTTTGGACCAAATATTGAACTTGATAGGGTTATACGAGTACATATACTACATGATATTAGGATGCCTCTCAAAGCAGTAGTTCCAATGCGTAAGAAGGGGGGACGGATGATTAGTTTCGATGTCAAATACGAACGACTTCCCTTTTATTTCTATGGGTGTAGAATTTTAGGTCATGGTGAGAAACATTATGAAGAGGGTCCCTATGAGGAAGATGATTTGAAATTTGGTGAATAGCTTCGAGCGTCGCCCTAGAAGGTTGTGAAAGTGTAAAGGAAGGCTCGGGGAAGGCAGAAGGGATCTTAATACGAGTTTTGAAGCAACAAGAACAAATGAGTCTGATGAGGTTATAACGAATATGATCGAGAAACTGAAAAATATTGTTATTTATCTTCGTAATAAAAAAGATTGAGACAAATGATTTGTCTAAGCTATAGAAGAGTAGGGAAGAAATGGATAATGTGGAGACAAATGACGAGATGGAAGTCGGGGTGGAAGATACGCTTGTAAAACAGTTTGTTATGGTGGCCGGTGGACAATGGGGCAGGACGGTAAAGGCCATTTTGGTCGTCGGGAAAGGGAGAGTTGGGCAGGAAAAGAAGGGAGTGAGGGAGAGGCTTTGCTTGGAGGTCATTCAATAGAAGTGGATGTTGATGAGGGTGGGGCATAATTCTTAGTGTTTTGGGGATGGTGAGGGAGTGGGCAACGAGGTGGTGGGAGGCCGAGGGAGAAGTTGGAAATGGATGGCAATAGGGAATATAAAGGAGCATGAGAGTACTGGGTGTTCGAAAAAGAAGAAAAATAATAATGAGAAACGATCGAGGGAGAAAGTCTCTTTTGAGGAGGTCCAAAAGCGATCGAAATTATGCATGGGGGCGTCTTCATACCGGAGGCGGAGTTTAACGAAGTTCAACCCTGCCCGGCGAAATGTATATCTTAAGCATCAACTGTCGTGAGATGAGGAGAATAAGAGAGGTTGGATGGGTATTAAGGGAGGAGGTGTATGGTGTCTGAAGGTTAGGTGGGTTGGCTTTTTTAATTTGTAGAAGAAGGAGGTTGAATGTGTCTTTATGTCTATTTCGGTTCATCACATGGACTTCACGGTCTGTGGGGAGGAGAGTGAGTAGAAGGTTACGGGTTTCTATGGATGACCGGCTGTGACGAATCGTCATCCTTCGTGGGAGCTTCTTCGTTTTGTTAGTAGACAATCCTCATTGCTTTGGATGTGTATCGATGAATATAATGAAATCTTGTTCTCTACGGATATGAAAGGGGGAGTAGACCCCAATGAAAAATGAATAGTTTCTGAGCTACAGTGGGTGAGTGTGGTCTTCGAGATATTTCATGGGAAGGGTGTAACTTTTCCTTTGATAGTAGGCAAGTTGGAAAGGCAAACAAACAAAGTATGATTGATAGAGCGTTGTGTAAGCTTTCGTGACTGGATTTGTTCCCCTTTACTAGGCTATACTACCTGGATAAGGAGTGGTCAGATCATGCTCCAATTAAGCTAGCTTTAAATCAAAGGGAAATTTGGGAGCTGAAGAAGCGACGGTTTAGGTTCGAACAAATTTGGGTCGGAGATAAGGGATGTGGTGAGGCGGTGGAGCGTGGTGTTGCGAGGTAATCTGGTAGCTTTTCTTGACGAGTGAACGAGGAAGCTAAGAGTGTGGAAGAAAAAATATATCAACAAAGTTAGGAGAGATATTGAGAAATAGAGGAAGCAATTGACGAGATTAAATGAAGGCGACCGATCGGAAGATATTATGAACAAAAGAAGGAAATCGGTCGCAGAAATATCTAATTTAAGAAGACTAAAGGAGAAATATTGGAGGCAAATGTCGAGGGCTTTATGGCTTCACGACAAGGATCATAATACAAAATTCTTTAAAACCCATACTGGAAAACGAAAGAGGAAGAATTACATTTCAAAATTAATTGATGACGATGGGGTAACGTAATTGGTCGATGAGGTGGTTTCATTAGTGGCCAACAATTATTTCCAACAGTTTTTGCTACGATGAACCCAACCGGCTTCGATGATGTCCGACATAAATTTGAGAGGCGAGTCACAACTCCATTAATGCGGGGATTGAGGCGTGAGTACTAAGGGCATGAGGTAGTGGTCCGTAATGGAAGCTATGAACTAGATTCCCTTATTCACCCGTTAAAGGCTCCTGGACCAGACGATATTAATTGGTTGTTCTATCAAGCTTATTGGAAAAATATTGTCCCAGAGATGGTGAGTAGCGTTCTTGATATCTTCCGAGGAGAGATGTCACCAAGGGATATAAATGAAATGAATATTTTACTGATACCGAAAAAGAAAGCTCTGGACAAGATAACCGATTTTAAGCCTATAAGAATCTATAATTAATGTGGCCTATAAATTGGTGTCCAAAGTTCCGGTTAACATACTTAAGCATTTTCTAGGTGATATTATTTCGGCGAATTAGAGTGTATTTAACCCGAGGATAGTCATTTTAGACAATGTTATGATCGCTTTTGAGATTTTCCACTTTATGAAACATTCAAGATTCGCTAAGGGTTTTATGGCCTTTAAACTAGATATGGCGAAGGTGTACGACAAGTGAGCTTTTTGGACCGGGTGCTTACTTCGATTAGATTTGACAGGGGATGGACCGATAGAGTAATGGCTTGCGTGTCAACGACATCTTTCTTTGTGCTTGTTAATTGGAATACGTCAAGGGAATTTAGACCGTCTAGAGGACCTAAGACAAGGGGGTCCGCTTTCCCCTTATCTACTTATACTTTGTGCAAGTCTTATCTAAGCTCAAGAGGTGGGCAATTGAGACGAACTCCTTACACGGGATTCGAGTTTCGAGTGGGCTTCTCTTATTTCCATCTTTTGGTTGCTGACGATAGTATATTTTCTTCGAAAGCTACGGTGGAGAAAGTCGATATCATTATTAAAAATTTTAGGAGACATAAAAGTGTGTCGTGATAACTTGTTAATTTGGAGAAAACTACTATCTCATTTAGTAAGAGGGTGCCGAGAGAGAGAGAGGGGGAGGGAGGGAGGGAGGGAGGGAGGGAGAGAGAGAGAGAGAAAAAAAAAAAAACTTGGCAAATAGGCTGGGCATTGTTGAGGTGGAGGAACAAGCTTGATACTTTGGGACTTCTTATGGTGGTGGGACGGTCTAAGTAACGGACATTCTTCAGGATAAGCTTAAAAAAAGTTTACAAGGTTGGCGCGGAAAAATCTTGTTCAGGGCTGGTAAGGACGTACTTCTAAAGGCAGTTGTCAATTCACTCCATACCTATGTTATAAGTGTGTCTAAAATTCCTGCAAACGTTTGCTATGAGCTTATATAGATGGTGTCTCAATCGTGGTTGAGCCATGAAGAGGGGAATGGGATTTCGAGATTGTAGGCTGTTTAATCTAGCCTTGCTCGGAAAACTAGCGTGGAGGTTAAAGAAAGAACCAAATAGCCTTTCAGAAAAAGTTATGAAAGCTAAATATTACCCAAATGGTGACTTTATGCCATCTAGGTTGGGTAGTAACCCGTGTTATATGTGGAGGAGTATTCTTGAAGCGAGGATGGTACTGGAGGACGGCTTGCGACGAAAATATTGGGATAGGCTTACAACAATAGTGTGGCAGGATGCGTGGATTCCGGGGACCCAAACGGGTCGAGTGCTCTCACTACTGTGTGTTAGGGGAACGAGGAATGTTGGTGGCCAAGTTACTGAATAAGAATAAGGGATGGATGAGCTCCTTGCCAGTATTTTGTTGCCATTTGGACGGGAAAGAATTGGTAATATTCGGGTAAGTACAAATCGACCTCGTGATGAGTGGCACTGGAACGCGGAGAAATATGGTGTTCTCACGGTTAAGTCGGCATATCGGCTTTTAGAAAATGAGAGTGGGACGATGGAGATGGTGGGATGTCGGATTGGGAGAAGGAAAAATGGTTACGGAATAGGCTCTGGATGTTCCGGTTTGGCCCCGTGTGAAACACTTCTTAAGGGAGTTGTGTAGCGAAGCTTTGGCGAAAAGAGCGAACATTGCTACTCGAGTTCAAGGTGAGAATTCCTTTGTGTCCTTTAGTCTTCATTTATTTAATGACTGTTGGGTGGCACCCGCTGGTTTGGGAGGGAATGGGTTTGGACAATAAACACGAGGAAGATGGAGGAGGTGTGCGAGATTAGATTGAAGCGAGGTGGAGAAAATTGGGGCCGAGGGACCATGGTATATTTATGGTTGGCCGTTGGGCACTGTGGGAACGCCGAAACAAGGTTGTTTTTGAGTCGAGGGAGGTGAACCCTCTGCAAGTGGTTAGGCGGGCTCGGGATATCTTAAAGCAGATGGAAGGTTGTGGGTTCGTGCATGACAGGAGAAGGTAAAAAGGGAAAGAGAAAGGTGAGGAGGATGGCGAGAATGGGGGGTGTACGTTAAAATAAATGTCGACACTAGGGTTAAAGAAGGTAAAGGTGTGGGTCGGTGTTGGTGTGGGTCATGTCGTGTGGGGTGTGTTAATACTGGAGGAGTAGGTATGAGAGACACATATTGCTGAGGTGGTTTCTATGCTAGCAGGTGTCAAAGAGGCGTTGCGGAATGGACGTAGTAAATTTGTTGTTGAAAGCGATTATCTGCAAGTTATTGAAGCGTTGAAGAAGAAGTCAAAACGAATGAGCATTCTCTCCTTAGTTTTGGATGATTTTTTTTTTTTTTTTGCATTGTGTAACTCTTTTATTTATATCGTTGGTGGCTTACTAGTCGAGTCAACAAATTTGTGGTTCACTCTTTAACTCATGTTATATCTAGGATGATCAATAAGATTGAGTGGTCGGAGGTTCAATCACCGATTGCGAATGATGTTCTTTTTTATTTGTCATTAATAAAATAAAGCCTTTGCGTTTTTCACTTAAAAAAACAGCGAGTTCACTTTGCGACAGACATATTAGTCGTAGACTTGCGATGATGTGGTTTTAAATACCGCAAGCGCACGGTGTTTTTGCAGCACTTGTAGGTCGAATCGCGGGGAGCTAAATGCACTACTAGACTATTCACGTAGATAAGTTAGCTAGGTCGACAACGTAGAAAGATTGGTTTATAAATTAAGTAACTAAACTAAATAAGGAAATTAAGCAAGCAAAACAAGAAAGAAACTAAAAGCAAGTAAGGAAATGAGTTGTATTCAAATGGTAAAAGACTTAGGACCCGATTTTCCACCATTCATTCGTAGTAAATTATCATGACTCATTTTAACTAACTATTAGGGGAATATGTAAGGAGGAGATTGCTCTAATTCACCTAGCACCCCCCTCTCGGGTTCGCACTAGGACACTAGGTAACCCAACCCCCCTCCTTTTCGGTCTCGGAGGTCAGAATCCTTAGGTAAGACCCCGACTACCCAAGGAACGTGCACTTTCCCAAGTTATCCTAGAATCTCCTAAGTTCAATCGGCACAAATCAAATTTCGTGTCATCCAACTCCTCCTCTCGAAGGTCGAATTCAAACCCAAGGTTAGAGGCACCCTTCCCAAAGTTCTCCCTTTCGGTTTCAACTAGGGTAGACAAGTGATCAAATACGGGGTACCCGATTCCCAACGTAACCAACTCTCGTTGGTGGATAGGATTCACAAACCTAACATTACCCACACTCAACCAAATTAACAAATAAATCCTCTAAACAACCCCTACTAATCTTCCCCAACAACTAATAACATAATGAGTCAATTAAATAAACTACTTATTAGGGGAAAACCTAGTCCTAGTTTAAGGACTACTCACTACTCATGTTTGTTAAGACAAAACGAATGATTAAAGATTGAAACTTGGCAATTAAACATGTTTAAAACGAAACAATCACTAATTATCATGTAAATGAATTAATTAAAGATGAAAAAGTACTAATTAATCTACTATAATCAACAACTAGGCATAAAGGTTGAGTCTTTATGAAAAAATGCATAAACTTTCACACAAACATTTTATCAAACACCTTCTATGCATTAAAGTAAACAAGGAATAAGATGAAAACAACAAGCATAAAAGTGAAAGGAAGGTAAACAAATGTAAACAAATGACAAACAAACTAAAAGGGAGAAGATTTATACCAAAAATAAGAGAAAAGATTGAGTCTTTGATAAACAAATGAAGAGATTCTTGAAAATCTTCTATTACAAGAAACACCCAAATGTAAACTATTGAATACTTGACTAATCCACTAAGTAATTAAAGCTTAATTAGGAAATTATTAAGGAATGTTTGCATAAATTAGGCTAAGTTCAATAATCTAGGGTTGTGTCTCAAAAATTACAAAGTGGGGGTATATATAGTGTTTGCAAAACAAATAGAGGTGAACCCGAAAGAAAAATGGCGAATTGGGCCGTCCCAGTAGGATGAAACTCGTCTTGGCCGGTACGAGGTGTTTGTCCTGGTGGCTGTCCCGATAGGACGAGTGTAGGGATGTACTTCAACATTGGTATCTTGCTTCCCCTCTTTCATGCCGCTCACTGTCCCAGTGGGACGAGTGTTGGGATGGCTTTCAGCATTTGTATCTCACTTCCCCTCTTTCATACCGCTCATTGTCCCTTAGGTATGGCCATATGGACGACTCTACTTGCTTCACAACTCCTCTTTAAGGGTCAAGGGGTCTTAGGAGGTCATCCAAAGAGCCTTAGAGTGATACGACACCGCTTCCAGGCTAGGATTCCGCACCAAAGTCCTTGTTCCATCCAAAATGGCTCCAATATGTATAAATTTCGTCTT
This sequence comes from Silene noctiflora, assembly GCA_009801015.1. Classification (NCBI taxonomy): domain Eukaryota; kingdom Viridiplantae; phylum Streptophyta; class Magnoliopsida; order Caryophyllales; family Caryophyllaceae; genus Silene; species Silene noctiflora. The sequence continues at coordinate 35,922 of VHZZ01009322.1, forward strand.
ATTTTACCTTGTTTCACCTACAAGACATTATCTAAAGCCAAATGGACTAAAGGGAAGTAATTAGTAACAAAAAGTGCTCTAAAGAGTAGAAATGACATGTGACAAGGCATGAAATAAGCGGTAAATTACTACAAAATAACCACATATCAAATCTCCTCACACTTGAGCCTTACTCGTCCTCGTCTAAGCTAAAGCCTATCAAAGTGGGTGCACAATATAAGCATCACTCGACGTATCCAAACTAAATAATATCCGCATGAGTATTAGTGCACTCAACGCCCTTTCAAATCACAATTTGACACCTTATGAGGGGTAGGTGCCCTTCTGCAAGGCAAGTGAGGTCTTGCAATAAAAAAAATTGGTTCAAAAAGGCACTTAAACTACCAAATCATATATGGAGATGAACCATTCAAAATGAACCACTTTCCTCATCTAAGTGACATTTTCAACGCCGAAATAAGAAGGTCTTATGATGGAGAATATCGTCTCAGGGTCTCTAATGGTGTCAACCCCCTAATACAAGCTCAAGTGACCTATGGTGATAACAAAAATTGACCAAGAAACATATTCATGGTCGGGCAAAACGGCAGGGATGCAACATGACTCACAAGGTTTACAAGCCCAACGCAAGATTCAACACAAACTAGCCCAAGACATAAAAGACTCATGGAACGATCTCCTCGCGGTTTTCGCTCGTCGCTCATGTGAATTTCTGGTGATTTTTGTACAAAAAATGGAGTAAAATCACTCTCCTACTACGACTCACAAAAGAGTACCCGCAATCTAACGTGGTGTTCCTTCCTATAATCAAGTAGAGATGCAAAAATATGATAGAAGCACGTATAGTGAAATAATACGGGTTGAAACGGGCAAAGGCCATGGGTGAAAATGGAGTGGTGCAAGCACCGTTATCGGAATGTGGAGTTATATATCCAAGAAGTTGTCAAAACTTTCACCCTAACCCAATTTAACACAACAAATGAGCTATTAAGTTCACCAATATCTTTAGAAATTTTGGCTCACTAGGAAAAAACAACTTCTTCCCGTTTATTTATTCACAAAATTTACACCCCTTTTTTTATGTGAAAGAGGTGTAGCAAATACATTTATTTGACTCAAACAACTTGATCCACACTAATCTTTTCTTTTCTTTTACTTTTCATTTTTTTTTTCTTTTCTCTTTTTTTTCTTCTTTCATCTTTCATGGAGCCTCTTATTCAACATGTGACACCCCGCTATTGTAAGACACTAAAATATAACATAAGAGCGGATAAATGCAGCGGAAATGCGAGATTTTAAAAACTTTTATGAGTTCAAAGCGAAGCGTCATCATCAT
>VHZZ01009325.1:6124-17878 GCA_009801015.1 Silene noctiflora
AGAATTGGTTACGCACACTTGTCTCGGACAAGTGGGAGATTGTTGGGGTAGGTGTCCTCCATAATAGTGCGTTTAAATAATAAATCTCATTTAAGGAATATTCTTGGGATACTCTTTGGTAATTCTAGTCAGCTGATCAACGTATATCGGTAACGGTTGGCCCTCTACGGGTTGACGTTACTATCGTGAGACGACGGTGTTCAGCTGATCCCTTTCGGTCACACCTATAGGAGCGAGCCTCAACATTGTTGATTGACTGTATGGGAAAAAAGTCAAATTAGTCCCTTGATATACAGACTAAAAGTTATTTAATTTAAAGAGATCGAGTTTAGAACTCGGGCCAACGGAATTTATTATTCAATTATCTATTATTTAATTATGCGATAATTGAATAATAAATTATTTGAGACGGGATTTAGAAATTAATTATTAATTACTAAATTTATACTAAGTGACTAATGCGATTAGTGTTGGTACATATTATATGTATATGTAGAGTACATGTACGTATAATAAGTATTAAGAGACGGAAATAATTGGGAAACGTTTTTATCAAGAAAGATGATAAAAATATAATATTTACACTAATTTGTAGGACAAATTATAAAATCAAAATGGACCCATTAAGGGAACACTTAACCGTTTAAATGAAGGGAAATAGGGCATTAGACACAATCATTTTTTACTTGTGCATGCCTATTTCACTTTTTATGTTCCCTAATTACTTTTTGTCTTTCCCATAAGTGTAATCATCAAGAATGCATTCTTGGACACTCAAAAACCTCCCCTCTCTCCTCTTGGCCGGGCCATACTTAGAAAATAAGAAGGAGTTGCTCATTTTAACATACAACCTTGTTTTGCCCAAAACTCTTAATCTCTCTCTAAYATCTTACTCTAAAAACCCTAAGAATTAGTGGGATCTTCTCTAACTAATTCATTAGTAAATCTAATAATAATAATTACTAATAGTTAGTAATTTAATTATATATATCAAGGGTTAATATATATGATATATTAACACACATTGTTGAGTGTGAGTTCTTGGGTGCATCTAAAAGGAGGTTTTCTAATTTGGAGACTTTCATTGCCAAAGAGGTCCTTCCATTTTATTTAGCTCAAGAACAACCAAGATAGGTGATCTTGGTTGTGCCCATATTTTTCCTATTATCAATGTAAGGAAATAAGGTTTCATCCTTTCTATTTAAATGCATTTATATTTCATGCTTGATTCATAGATCTTTATTTTCTCTTGAAAATTGATAACCTAATTAGAGAGGTCTAATTAGGGTTATGAACTTTCAGTTACTACTTCTACAATCCTCACGAGAACAAAGTGTTTATGGCTCGTGATGCTGTCTTTCTAKAAAAGGAGTTTATTTCTAAAAGACAGAGTGGGAGAAAATTTGAACTTGACGAAGTTCGAGAGCCACAAACTGAGAATGAGGTAGAGGAGAACGCTCCCTCCACATCTGAAACGGTAAACATTCGTAGGAAGTCAGGTAGTATAAGTCATCAAACTGACCGTTACCTTGGCAACATCGAAGAGGATGGTGATTTGTTGCTTTTAGAAAGAGACGAACCCACTTCCTACAAATCGGTTATTTCTAGTCCCGACTCCGCGCATTGGCTTGAGGCCATGCGATTTGAAATGGATTCTATGTACGAGAACCAAGTATGGGACTTGGTGGACTTACCTGAGGGTGTGCGACCCCTTCAGTGTAAGTGGATCTTTAAGATCAAACTCAACATGGATAAACATGTAGATGTTTACAAAGCTAGATTGGTGGACAAAGGTTTCACTCAAGTTCATGGTCTTCACTCTGACGAGACCTTCGCACCAGTCGCAATGCTTCGGTCCATTAGGATTATCTTAGTGGTTGCCGCATTTCATGATTATGAGATTTGGCAAATGGATGTCAAAACCGCCTTCTTGAATGGGATTCTGGAAGAGGAAGTGTACATGACGCAACCGGAAGGTTTACTGGAAATATCTAACCCTAAGAAGGTGTGTAAGCTTAAGATATCCATCTATGGTCTTAACCAAGCATCTAGGAGTTGGAATCATCACTTTGATTATGTTATTAAGCAATATGGTCTTACTCGAAGTGTTAAGGAACCTTGTTTGTACATGAAGTTTAGTGGGAGTAAGGTTACTTTCCTTCTCCTGTATGTGGATGACATACTGCTCATTGGAAATGACATGCCCACTCTCACTTCCGTTAAGGAGTGGCTCGGGAATCATTTCCAGATCAAATATTTGGGAGAGGCACAACGCATCTTGGGTATTCGGATCTATAGGAATAGATCCAATAGGATACTAGCATTGAGTCAAGAAGCTTATATTGATAAGATTCTTGATCGGTTCATTATAAAATACTCTAAGGGAGGCTTTCTTCCTATGGGTCATGGGATCACTTTGAGCAAGTCACAGTCTCCCGCTACACCCGAGAAAATTGAACGCATGAAGACTATCCCTTATGCTTTCGCTGTTGGGTTTATCATGTATGCGATGATGTGCACACGTCTCGATGTCGCGTATGATTTAAGCATGACGAGTCCTTACCAAGCCAACCTAGGTGAGAGTCACTGGATAACAGTATTGAACATCCTTAAGTACTTGAGAAGGACTAAGGATTCATTCTTAGTATTTGGAGGCGACACTGAGTTGCATGTAAGAGGTTACACAGACGTCAGTTTCAAACTGATCGGGATGATTTGAAATCCCAATCCGGCTATGTCTTTATGTTGAATGGAGGAGTTGGTTGCTGGAAAAGCTTTAAACAAAGCGTCACTGCGGATTCTACAATCGAAGCTGAGTACCTGGAAGCGTCTGAAGCTGTAATAGAAGCTCTTTGGATTCGGCAATTCATGGAAGGACTAGGAGTAGTCCCTATCGCCGATGATCCAATCATTATATATTGTGAGAATAGTGGGGCTATTTTTCAAGCTAAGGAGCCCAAGTCTAGTAATAAATCTAGACATATACAATGGAAATACCATGTAATAAGATATTAAGTGGATAGAAAGGAAATAAATATTTGTAAGGTTGGGACAAACGATAATATTGTTGATCCTTTAACCAAGCCTTTATAAAAGGCCAAGCATGATGGTCATGTCGTCTCAATCTAGATTTTCATTAAATTATGAGACATGTAATAATTGTATATCGTATCAATTTTTCATGTATTATAATCATATTCATTGTTTGAGTTTTCATGATGAACTATTTTTATTTAGTTTGAATAAATTTTAATACTTTGTTTATTCGAGTAGTATTGTGTGACACTGTTGAAGCTATTTAAGTGAACAGGATGAACTTTGTATTGTGTCCCTAGTCACTTAATGAGGTGACGTCTCAGAGTGACTAGATTGTAAGACAATCGATGGTTGATGAATCACCATGGGGGTCATAGAGATGACTGATCGATTACATAGGCAGGCTGCATGACACCTTGCAAGACAGTGACAATTTATAGAGTCCCTTAGTTCTATTATAGACACCAAGTCGTGGCAGGGATTATTATGTTATTCCTTTGAGTCGATTCTTTTGACTGGAGACGATATCTGAGTCAGTACAGTTTGCGAGTGAATTTGATTTTTGTCCTAGATCGCGCGGTAAAAGGAGGTCGATGGGCGTTCACTGGGTCATGGTGATCTGTATTGGGCAAAGATAGATAGGGCATACAAGAATTGTCCACCCACGTTGGGTTTCTGTATCTCAGGGCCACTCGAGGATTTATGACTGAAATGTGTGGCCACGCTCGGAAGTAATCTATGGAAGATTTTTTCGGTCTTGCAGTCACACTCCAGATCAAGGAAACCACTCATGACATATTCATGTGCATGGGCGACCTGAAAGACACCTTGCATTGAGTGGGAGATCTAAACAGACATGAGAATTGGTCACGTAGACCTTGTATCGGACAAGTGGGAGATTGTTGGAGCGAGTGTCCACCACAATAGTGCGTCTACATATTAAATCTCATTTTAGGGAATACACTCGGGATATTCATTGTCAATACTTGTCAGTTGATCAACGTATATCGGTAACGGTTGGCTAACTAGAGTTTGCCGTTACTGTCGTGTGACGGCGGTGTTCAGCTGATCCCCTTCGATCACACTTATAGGAACGAACCCTAAATATTAATTAATCGTCTGTATGAGATACAGTATTTTTAGTCCCTTGATAAACTGGCTAAAAGTTAGTCGATTATGTTATTTAGAGAGATCGAGTTTAGAACTCAGAAAGACGGAATTTATTATTTAATTATGCGATAATTGAATAATAAATTAATTGAGACGGGTTTTAGGAATTAATTGTTAATTACTAAATTTGTACTGACTGACTAATGCGATTAGTGTGAGTACGTATTATATGTACATGTAGAGTACAACGTTTACATTAATTTGTGCGATAAATTATAAAATCCATATGGACCCATTGTAGAGTAAAATGGGTGTGTAAATGTAAGTGATAATTGGATGCTTTAGACATAATTATTATTCTTGAGCATGCCTTCCACTATTCTCTTCCCAGTTTTCTACTTTTCCTCTTATCCAAGCTAATTATTACAAGCATGCAAAACACACTCAACAACTCACCCACTCTCATTAAGAAACCGGCCAACCCCATATGTTGAGAAATCGTTACACATTTTTCTATTATTCACTTTTGCATGTCAAAACATATCTCTCCAAACTCTCTCTAAAATATTAGATCTCTACTAATAAGTTAGTAAAATAAAATCTAATATTCCCTATTATTACTAAGTGTTTGTAATACTATGTAGGTCTTATCAAGGTAGATCTAATATATAACTAGTTAATATAATTTAGATCTTTTGGGTATTAGTTCTTGGGTGCAATTGGAAGGAGACTTTCTTTTTGGAAATTTCATTGCGTTGGAGGATCATCCATCTTATCTAGCTCAAGAACAACAAGATAGGAGATCTTGTTGTGCTTATTAATTATCCAAAATCAATGTAAGGAAATACGATTTCTTACCCTTTATTTTATCATGCCTTTTTCTCATGCCTGATGCATAGATCTACAAATAACTAAATTAATTTGTAATTTGGTTATCTAAGTAGAGGAGTCTAATTAGAGGTCTATGGACTTTCAGGGAAAAGGTAGCCTGTAATACCCCGTATTTTAGTAACGGTAAATGCAAGTCAAACTACACCTGTATAGCCGTATTTCGAAATGAATTGTTCTATAAAGTCAATTTATACAAGTCATTATTATTTCGTGAATCACATTTTAATATTTATTTCATATTTTATAATTATCTGTAAATGGCGTTTCTTTTCTAATACTGGATTTATAATACTTTAATTATAATTAATTCAATTTTCTATTTTCTATTTATTTATTATTTTATATTTAATTTCTATTTACTATTTATATTTCCTATAATAATAATAATACTAGTAATATTAATAATAATAATTTATATTTTGTTTTCCAACATCAATATTCATGTTTATATTTTATTAAATTTATGATATTAATTATTATAGTAATATTACTCCTAATACTTATGGGAAATCCTATTGTTTCCAAATTCTTTTGCCTTCCAAATTCTTTCCCTATGACCTACTATAAATACCTTATTATACGACATATTTTATTCATAATTCGAAGACGAGCCTCAAAGTATTTTTCTGATTTTACAACGCCCTACTTTGCCTCATATAAGTAAGTTTATAAACCGTCTTAAATCGTTCATGTTAAATTGTTTTATTTTATTTTTAAAGCTTGACCGTGCCCTTTGACTTCGCCTTAGCCATGACTATAGACCTAGACGTGACCATGGGACCTAACCCTAAGCTAGCCTAGACCACCGTGACTCTGCCGTGGCCTTTGACCGGGGGTTTGGGGGTGTTTTGGACGGATGTTTAAGGGGAAAGTAACCGAGTGAGTTAAGACGAGCTTGCGTGGTGTTCGTCGGGTATGGTGTCTAGGGGATGGCATGGTTGTATTTCTCGTGGTTAGTCGTCTATCATGGTGGAATCGTGGTAGTTTCAGGTGGTGGTTTGTGCGTCGTCGCCAGAGTTATGCGCGAGTCCGGGGAGGACGTGTGTGGTGCGTTTCGTCGTGTAAATAGGACGGTTGTCTTTGTCGTGGAGAGGCGACGCTTATGGTGGTGTTATGGTGGCCGTCGGTGGTTCTTAGTGTTGTCGTCGCCGGAATGTCGTGAATAGAGTTGTTTTTTGTGTAGGTGTTGTCATGGGTTAGGTAAAGGTTGGGTTGTGTGATTGGGTTCGTCAGCGTGAGGTGGTGAGGATGGTGGTGTCACCGTGGGCCAGTGTTAGCCACAATGGTGCTGGGTTGGTTTTGGTGTTCGTGAGAGTGTGTGTTGTGTCGTGAGCTTAGGGCAATGGTTTGGGCGTGATTTGGTGGATGTTAAGGCAGGGGTGATGGTGGTTTTGTTGATAGTAGCAAGGTGGGCAGGTTGGTGGTGGTTGTAGCTGCGGTGGGGCTGATGCCCGCGGTGTGCCGTTGTGTTTGGGAGGTAAGACGCGGGTTTTTTTTAATTGGGTGTTGGTATGATTGTTTGGTTTAATTGGGGCTGTTTTTGGTAGTTGGGTCTTCATGGGTTATAAAGGGACTAATCTTTGCTTGGCCCAAAATGTTTTACGAGTTATTACTCAGATTTATATAGGTAAGTTTATTAGACAATTTGTAATTCATTAATTATGTAAATTGTAATATTAATTCGTTATTTAATAAATAGGATATGCAGTTGGATCGAGTAGTAATTAAATATAATTAATATTTGTACTAGGTGACGGTTTTTAATTACAAAGGAATATTCTAATTAACTGTTGGATTGCTTGCTGTGCTGTTTGCGGACGAGGTAGGATATCTACTCAATTAAGGTGTCTATGCTTTATATTTTATGTGGTTTATTGCATTATTAAAGAGGATAATTTATGATGGTTGAGTTATTCATGCTTGACATATTATTATTGAGATTATACGGTTGGATTGGTTATTATCTTTGTTGCATTTAGTTGCATTCCTTGACATATATTGTACAGGATATGTATTATTTTGTATGGCCCAGGCTGCAGGACATGTCTCTGGGTGCTTTCGGTATCTGAACTTCGGGTTGAGACAATTGTATACCCTGGTCCAAGGATTGGTGGGATGAATGGGAGTCTCAGAGGTGATGGGAGTCTCGGAGGATGGCCAGTTGCATTCATATAGCATTGCATTTATAGCATTATATTATTGTGTATATATTCTACTCAAACTTGTGGTTGACAATGTATTCGTGAACATTTGTGATGAACCAATTATTGGTGAGCAGATTGATTGACAAGTTTTGAGTTGACTTAGCTGGGAGCTAGATGGCGTGAGGCTATATAATGGAACTTAGAAGTCTAGATCACCTAGTTGGTCAATCACTTTATTTTATTTTTTCAGTTTATTTTCTGCTACAGATGTAATTTAATTAGTTTAAGTGTGGTTGTAATTTTGTAATAAGTCATTTAACGCTATTTTAATTAAATCACTTTGGTTTGTATATCTTTGTTATTCGCTACCTCGGGAAACCGAGATGGAAACAGTCTTGTTTATTTCGGAATGTCGTGTTAAAGGCTCCTTAATAAATAGCGGTGTTACAAAGTGGTATCAGAGCGAACGGTCTTCGGACCTAAACCAATGAACAATTATGAATTTAGGATATGTCTAATAAAATGAACCCTGGTGGAAATTGCTAGGAGCCCCCTAAAGCTTGGGATGAGTAGGGCCCCTCATACTAAACTTCTGGCCCTTCTAGTTTTGAAACAGTTACCTGGAGAAATTAAACGAGAAGGGTAGATGGAAATAGGTTGTGTTTTAAGAGTCGTTTGTTGCCTTAAGATAAAAGTTTCTAAATCTTGATACATGATGGTGAATTAAAAGGTAAGTAAAAGTGAAATGAATGTTATTGAGGAAATTGAATGGTATTGAGGAAATTGCTATCATATGAATGCCTTATGAGATAATTATTGGATGGAACTTATAGATGGATGTGACTTGTGCTATGGATGATTGGATGCAATGATTTGTGAAATAGAAATTCATGTCTAGTGATATGCGGTACATGTTTCCCCGAAGCCATGCTAATATAATGTCGTTACAATAATGAGAAGCTTTATTGACTTGCATGTTTTCCTTCTATTGTAGTTGTGATTTAGCATGTGAGGAATAGGTTAGGAGGGATGCTTAGATATGTATCGAAGTAGGGATAGGTTAGTATGGGTTTGGTACTTATAAGAGCTTGTGATTTAGTAAAAAGATGACCTAGTGCTGAAACTCATTTTTACACCTACTTGATTTGGCTGCCATTTATTCTCTGTTTACCGTCTATGGCCGAAACATTTATGAATAATAGCCTCATGAGTTAGCTTTCATATGTCGTTGGTTTTATGTTTAAATTATTTACAGTTTAAGAATAATAAATGTTTTACTGGTCAGTGGTCAAAATATTCCTGCACAATCTTGTTTTCAACCTATATTTTTGTAAATTTCTCATTTAAAACGTTCTTATTGCTTATGCATGATTTCAACTCCACTGTTCAAAAGAGGCATATACGTTTCCAAAATGATAAAACACGTGAGATCTTGATGTGTTGTTGTTTAATGGTGATTTTTTCAAGTTGAACTACGTTTCTGACAAATTGCTATTAAATTTCTATTTAGACCAATCAAGTTGTAAAATTCGTTATAAATTGATCTTTTGAGCTTTGAAATTTATTCTTCCTCTCATGTTTAGTTGATTCTTTTTATTTTCTAAAAAGTATAAAAACTCGCGAAACAGTGAAGCAGTTATTTATTTATGATTTTTAAGTTGGGGCACAATTTATGTCTTTATTTTGAAAATGCAAGTTTTATGTACAGTTTTAATACACTAGATTTATCATTCCTTGAGCTTTATTAATATGACTATATAATGTTCTTATGTCATGTTATAGCATGTTCATTAGAAAAGTGTCATGACAAGTGGTAGAAAGAAAATTTTAATTGGTAAACTTGTTAGCATGATGTCATGAGTAAAAGTTATATAACAACCTAGTTGTTTGTATTTTAGTGTGATTATTTTGAATAAGGTGAACCTTTGTTAATGAATTTTTATATTTAATTCATATATTAATTGGGTATTTATGTTTAGCTCCTTGTCATAGTAATCTCTATAATTTCTTCATAACAAATCATATTAAGTGGTGCAATACATGTTATTATTATGTTGCAAAGTGAATCACCTGTTCTTATAAAGTATTGCCACATTTATTTTAAAATATTGGTCACAAATATAAAGGAAATGGGAATTCTTGTTAAAACGAAAATTGTTTGATTTCTCAGAAATCCTACCTTGGCTTGTTTTAGCTGCCGTTATAAGTTTACTTATTATCTGAGTACGAGAATTTTATGAGTACTAGCCTTGTTAATTAGCTTTCTTTTGCCACTGATTTGATGCTTATTAAGTTTACGGTTTCAGAGAAATAAATATTTTGGTGGACAGTGGTAAGAATATTACTGTACAGTCTTGCTTTCGACCTATAATTTTGCAAAAATTGTTATTTAATTCGTGATTATTATTTGCCACTGATTCCAAATACATTATTTAGAAGGTTTCAAGATGTTTTCAAAATGATAAGCCATGTTAAAACTTGTTATGTCTATATTTTATAGTGATTTTTGCAACATGACCCGAATTCTGTAAACGTGTGCTGATAGAATTCTACATGAACCCTTTGTGTTATAAAAATTCTCATAAATTTTATAGTTCGCCTATGAATCTAAATTTTATTCCCATACTTTGATAAATTTTTATGTTTTTTTTAAAGGTATAAAGACTTCACCAAGGGATAAAACGGTTTATTAATTATGATTTTTGCAAGTTACATTCATTGCTAGTCTTATGTTAAATGATATCATGTGAGTAAATGGAAGAACATACCTGATTAGTTTTTAACTTATTTGTACCTAGAGATGTTAAGTTGCCTTGCTAGTCTAAGATAGGGAGTGTTGTGATTTAATTATGTAATCAATTATGAATGCGTTAATTTTTATTATAAGCTTTCTTTACCACATGTTATGACCTGAAATTTTGGTTCTCAAGCAATATGTGACATGAGTGTGATTAACTTTAGCTGGAAGTTGAACATGTTGTTTATATTTCTTTTAAGACTTAGAAATAGTTAACCGTATCCGACTTAACGCTATGATTCGTACATTCCGTGAACTATGCCATGCTCAGTGTTTACTTACATTAATGAACTCTTGCCTAATGTTTTTTCATATGAACCTTATGTGCATGAATATGAATTTCACTTTTGTAATATGATTATTAATACGAAATATTTTAAATTGTCAAGTATGTCTTACGGGTGCTTTTATCGCTATGATTGATGCAAAGTGTATTTAATTTGGTGTTAAAGACCTTGGGTTATGTAAATGTTGATGACTTTTGGTATGATCCCTAACTGCGTAATATAGAATTGTAATGTGTGTATTTTGTTAGTTGGTTGTATGTTGGTTGTCTTAGATCGGAAATAGATTAAATTGCAAGATGATTTGTGACTACTTTTATTGTCAGTAAACTTCGCTTTTGTACTCTATGTGAAGTTTTATAATGGAGGTTACGGGGACGTAACCTTGTTTAAGGAGGATAAGATTGGAAAATCTTGGAATATTGATAACAATGGTATGCGTTTAGTGGTTACTTACATCGAGTTGGGATCTTTTGATTCAGTGTGATGCCACGAGTAAATTATTAGTCTGTTTCTTTTAAGGAGGATAGACTGTGATAGTATGTTTCAATGGATGATCTAGTGAGCTTAGTTGAAGGGGAGTGTTATGTTTAGTTGTTTAGTTAATGTGTTGTTTGTTTTAAGGAAGGTAGGGTGTAATACCCGCTATTTTATGTAGCATTTCGCCATAAGGAGAGACCTTAAGTTGGCATTTGTTATGGGTGGTGTGGTGAACTTCGGGGATGAAGTTCTTTTGAAGGAAGGAAGACTGTAATACCCCATATTTTAGTAACGGTCAACGCAAGTCAAACTACGTCTGTATAACCGTATTTCAAAATGAATTGTTCAATAAAGTCTTTTTATACAAATCATTATTATTTCGTGAATCACATTTTAATAGTTATTTCATATTTTATAGTTATTTGTAAATGAGGTTTCTTTTATATCCCTTGATTTATAATACTTTAATTATAATTAATTCTATTTCCTATTTTATATTTATTTCTTATTTTATATTTAATTCCTATTTACGATTTATATTTCCTATAACAATAATAATACAAGTAATATTAATAATAATAATTTATATTTTTTTCCAACATCAATATTCATGTTTATATTTTATTAAATTTATGATATTAATTATTATAGTAATATTACTCCTAAAGCTTATGGGAAATCCTATTGTTTCCAAATTCTTTTGCTTTCCAAATTCTTTCTCTATGAACTATTATAAATACCTTATTATACGACCTATTTTATTCATAATTCAAAGACTAGCCTCAAAATATTTTTCATATTTTACAAAGCCTAACTTTGGCTCATACAAGTAAGTTTATAAACCGTCTTAAATCGTTCATGTTAAATCGTTTTATTTTATTTGAAAAGCTTGACTGTGCCCTTTGACGTCGCCTTAGCCATGTGTTGGAGCTGTGTCCTCCAGTTAGTGCGGATAACGTTATTACACATACACTTGTACGGACAAGTGGGAGCTTGTTGGGGCTGGTGTCCT
>VHZZ01009326.1:25858-36418 GCA_009801015.1 Silene noctiflora
TTATAAGGCTGTAAGTTTCAAAAAGTGGTTTTTAAAAGGCTGTAATCAACAATTTTCTCTTTCATTTAGATATTTAGTTCAAACCTCTTATTATTAACCGACTAGACTAAAGCGAAGACCGAGATTTATAAACCATTTCTAACACACCATCTCTGTGGATTCGACACCCTACGTCCCTACTATATAGTTTGGTTGTACGGTTAATTTTTTTTTTGATAAGCTTAGGCGACAAAAGCCTCATCAATACAATACCCTACTTACTTACCACTAGCTATGTGTTAGTAGTAATTTAAGATTATTTTGATTAAGGTGATGCGACTTTAACCTTATCAAGATGCAAGGGTAGCCACCACTAGCACAACACATCATTTTTCTCATTTATGTGTCTTAATTACAGGTTTTCCTCTCTTTTATTGACGTGTTAGGTGTCGTGTCAAATTCCGGCGTATTCGACACGTTTCAGGTGTCGTATCCGGCAAAGTGTTGTGTCGACACTTGACACGGCACCTGACAGAAGTGTCGACGCAACATATCCTTAGTCGCACTATAACATAGGAACTTCGTTGAAATCACCAACAAAAATAAAAATTGTATAAGTCGTTGTGTGACATAATGATTTACTATTTCACCTACAAAAAACAAAAGAATTGATGATGGGTACAATTTTCATGTTAATAGATTCAAACCAGCATCATTTCCGTAACTATTATGGGTTTGAAACCCATTTAAGAAAAAATTCTCATTATTCAGTATCATCATCCTTGAATTGTGCTTACCTTTACACCTCGTATTCAATGAACATATTAATACAATTCTCATACAATTGTTCAACTCTAAGAGGGAATTGTCAAACAAGGTGTGAATCACTGGTTCAAAACTTGAAACTGCTTCAAACCCAGTTCACTAGTCTGCAATATAGAAGTGAAAAAGTAGTAAGAAAAATTAGAAAGATTTACAAGGGGTTGAGCGCATATAGATATACGTATACATAGAGTGTTGTACTCTTTGTCAAGTGTCCCTCATATTTTTCTACTAATACTATTACCATGTTAATGAAAAAACTAAGTTAAACTGGTTTTCTATTGTCATTAATGTCGAGATGTTGGGCTTCTTAAACCACCTAAAGTCTCAAGATAGGAGGAACCCTTACTTGGAATGACAATTGATGGAGGTTTTCCTAGTTGTCTAGGCTCACCATCTTCAAAGTTCTCTTCATTTTCGACATCTTCGTTTTCGGCAGCCCAACCCATGAAATCAAAGAGTGTCATTGATTTGGGTGTTCCTACTGCATTCAGCTTCTCTATCTCTTCTTCAGGATTTGGGAACTTCATTGATGTTACTTTCACATCAATTAGAGGGTTTCTCTTAGTTTGTGCTAGAGAAGGGTTCTGTGTTAGTGAATCTACATATAAAACGTCTTCGATTCGTGATAAAATTGTGTGAGCTAAACTTTCTAGGATTCTTGAGTAGCTTTCCAAAAGTGCATGACCTACATCCTGCAAAAACATCACCAACTTTTATTACCTCTTATATATGGTTAGAAATCTAGAAAATACCTTTTTAGCTTAGAAAATACAATAGTATTACCATAGTGTTTCAAAAAAGAGTTTTTATTCAGAAAAAAATGAAATTGTTTTGTTACCATTTTGGGTTATTGCACCAAGATCAAGTAAACATTAATGGGGATCTTTCATGGTCTATAGCTTCATTGGAAAGTACAAGAACCTTCTCATAGGTTACATACGTGACACTAACTCGGCTTAAAATTTATCATCTCAACTTCAAAATTAAGTCATTTTGAGGTTTACTTTTGAACTTAAAAAAATTACGTTCAATCTGATAATAGATTTTGCCAAATCAATAGTTAGCCTACTGATAAAACAGTCAACGATCTTACTTGGTTAAATTGAATCTTGCTTATGTCTAAAGATGATTGAGAAACTCCCGGAAATCGTTGTCTGAGTATCAATAAAATGGTTTCAGCTCTCTCTTCAAAGAGTTCCCTTTTCTCCAAGCTTACACCAGATCCCCAAGGAGACTTGGAATCTTTGCTGCACATTTTTCGTCTCCAAATAACAACGGATGCCTCAATTCTATTCATAAGGTCAAGAATCTTGTGCTCCGATGATAAGTCCATTGAATAAAGAAATTGATCAATATCAAAGTATTCAACTGTGATACTTTTGTAGATTGTATCTCCTAAGCTAGCTCTTCCATTCTATCAACATAATATGCTTTTATTAGGAGATAATTAATTCAAGTACTCTAAACTTAATAAACCATGCATTTACTCAAACCAATAATTAGATGATAACTAGACTTAAAAGTAGCTAGATGATAACTAGACTTAAAAGTAGCTAGAATCAGTCCGAGATCAGGCTAGATGATATTGAAAAACTAAATGGCTTACTAAAAATTACTCTAAATGGCTAAAATTGTAGAAAATGGATTTTTAAAGATCTACCTGAAGTGACTCATACTGAAATAGGAGTCATTGAACATATAATACCCAAACTTGACCTGACATGTGTCCGACCAGAATAACCTATTTGACAATGTTGTTTAGAGCATAATTACACGAACCTTTGGCAAGGAATCAATGTAGTTTTCAGGGATCTCCATTTCTGTTAATATTTGGGCGTTTATAGCCAATGCGGCTTTAAGCACTTGATTAACTGAATCCTTCTGAAAGTGGAGCCATTTCCTGGTGACATCCGACAAACCATCAGGAGGAACCTTCACAGTAGGTAACCACCATTTGTCGTCTCTCTTTCCCTTTCTTGATTCATTGGGGTCTTTGGAGACGTAGTAGAACTCATGTTGATCCTTGAAATTGTCTAAGCAATCCTATATTAATTCTATAGTTACTTCAATTTTCTTTAAAATAGAAAATCATTAAATAAAAATATAATTGAAACCAAGTAGTCAGTACTTACTATTAGCATACTATCAAGCTTTCTAAGAACTGGGATGTGCATGTGAATGTCTGATCTTTGTCTCGTTGTCATAATCTATAGTTAAAGAACACATAGAAATATACAATATTATGCTACTAAAACAATAAAATGAATTTATGCTTTTAAGAAAATCACTATTTTGGGGAAAAATATATTTTTGGACTGAACACAAGTCTCTTAAGTATTAAGTCTTACAAATATAAGGAATCCACGGCTTAAACTCATTAGGTGGTGACATTTACGACGTGATTGAAAAATACACCAGAATAGGTGATATATGAACAACCAATCAAAGTAAGCATAGCCATGGAAACGTCATGTTGAGAATGTGAGTACCTCCATACATACTCCATTTGCGGACTTTTGTTGTGACGGTGCAAATTCAACAATATGATCTGTAACAGAAGTAAGCCAATCTATTTCTTTTTTCCATCTAGCACGATTCTCAGGGGACATTGGTTCTAATTTTCTTTGTTCACCAAACACAGATGCTGCATATAAATCGAACAAGATATAGATAGTTTACTTCTAATTATGTCGTCTTGTTTTTCTTAAAAACGTTATGGCATAAAATGTTCCGCAATCTTTTTTATACCTAATTACCTGCTAAATTAGTGATGGCATTTGATAAAGCCAATGCAGAAGAAACGCCCTTTCCACCTCCGGACATATCCTCCCCTAGTAGCAACTTTGCAAATCTTTCCTTCATCATTTCCATATCTGCATGCAGTCACATAAAAGTGTTGGACTTGAACGATCGAGTTACTCATGACATGATCATAACCATCATGTACAAAGAAACAATAAATTTTTCTTACTTCATTTATTAAAAATAAATATAAATCTTCACCATTTCAAATGTACACAAAATAGAAAAAAATGGATGGTAAATAAGATATTACCTTTTTGGACAGAGTCTTTATCACCTCCAACCATGCCTAATCTAGACCGGGGTCCGGAACTTTGGTCCTTATCCAATGACGAACCAATACTAGGTCGAGGTAAGGACTTGTCGGACCTTGAGGATTGACTCTTGGTGGCTCGAGTATCTTCTACCAGATCATCGGTGCTCGTGCTTTCGATAACCATGCTTTGTGAATATCCATGTCTACGACCATTATTACTCCCACTATCCTCTTTCGATCCACGAAAATTCGATAGCTTTGCCTTGTAACCCTCTTGTTCTTGCTCCAATGCCCGCATTATCTCTATGTTTCAATAATTGGTGGGGTGGAGAATTATGAACAATTAAATTACAATGACGCAAAAATTAAAAATGTATAAAAAAATGGTGTTTTAGGATTTTTTGTATGTGGTGTTATATTCATCAAGGTACAAGGAAAAGAAATAAAGGGTTGCTAGTGAGATTGTTATTTAGATTATGTTGTTCCTACGAAAAAAGTTTCAATATGAGGAGAAAATCCATATTTAGTTAGGTTAGAACATAAAAAATTTGAGAAAATGAGATGATTATTTTTTATTTATAATTTACTATTTTTGAGACGCAGATGTTGAAGATTGTAGGGTGCATGTTTAAGAATGTTGCAACTCATCATAAAAGATTTGCTACATGTTTTTGCTGATTATTTTTGGATGGGGCTGTGTGATTTGGTGGAAGGGTAGACTTGAATATCTTTTCTAGGATCTTGGGATAATGTGAGTTTGGCTAATTTAGATGGAAGAATGACAATCCCTGTTATTTTGTACGAAAATTAGATATTATCACCTTGATACAAGTTTAAATATCACACTTTCACCTCTAAACATTATTTTATATATACTTTTTTTTTTTTTTTTTTTTTTTTCAATATGTCTATGTCAGCGTTTTTTTCCTGATTTTTTAAAGCCGTTGTAGTATACAATGACTTTATGATAAAATCATCCTCAAAATTAGGCAGGGGTAGCCATTGCTTGTTATGAGACTTTCAAAAAAATACAAAGTCGTTGTACAATAACACAACC
The DNA here is from genome assembly GCA_009801015.1 of Silene noctiflora. Lineage (NCBI taxonomy): Eukaryota > Viridiplantae > Streptophyta > Magnoliopsida > Caryophyllales > Caryophyllaceae > Silene > Silene noctiflora. Next base: position 30,778 of record VHZZ01009326.1, read on the forward strand.
GACTTCTAAGCTTTCTAAACTAAACTGCTTTCACCCGCGACATCACGAAAATGCAATAGCATTCTAGCAGTGTCATTTTTTACTTGCAGTTCCATCATCATCATCAACAACACCAAAATGCGACTTCTTAAATTGAATCCAAACCTTCATCCAAACATCATTTACAGTCATATCGACTAAAGTGTAATCAATAGAAGACTTGAAAACTATAAAACAAATTTTATAAATGGAAATCAATTATTTCAAAAGTTACAAATATTACAAACGTAACATAATTCTTTGAGTACTTAAACTTATAAATAGGAATTGTGACCCTTCTTTGATTGTTTAGACCTTGATGAAGATACTCTCGCTTTGCTTTCTTGACTCATAACTAAGCACTATGTCTCCTCTTTAATCATTAGTACTACCTCGTCTACAAAACGCATGCAAATCCTAACTAGTGTTACATAGGAGCAATATACTCCCTTTGTTCGACTCACTCCTCATTGCCATCGACCACCAACTTCTCAACTGCGACAACCAGGCATCCATCGATGCATAACTTACACATCATTGATCACCATCATAAGTAGCACTGATAAACCGCACCCTAGCTCAACGTACAACACCACCCACTATTGTTATACTTGATTCAGAAGTTACGCGTATATCATATAAGTTGTCTAATATATACGTTTGAAAGAGTGGTATATATAAATGCATGTTTAAAAATGATGCCACATTATGAAAATCATGGAATCAACTAAATGGAGATATGTTTGATTTTACTGTTTGTAGATTTCAGGTTTTACTAGTATTTATGATTTTACATAACTAAACTAAAATCAAGTTGCTGCTTTGCATATCCAACCTACTCGGACCAACTCTGGCAACTCATGCCGTTTGTTAGGTTCTGCTCTTTTAACCTCTATTACATTGTCATTCTTTTAAAGATGAATTTATTTTATGGTATGTGGGCGATTTAAGGCGACCTGTAAAGCAATAAATAATTTACTTTGTTTTAGGTAGTTTTAAATTTTGACATAAAAACCTGTTTCAGTATTTGGTTATCTAATGATGTTTCACCATTTCGACCGAGGTGGAAATAATTTGGTTGCTCTTTCTAAAACTATTATCTCTTTTTCATGTGTTTTACAAAGTATGAAGTTTTTGACTACTGACTTGTCCAGAGCAAATATTTAGAAACTTTCCCCAGATTCGTCGGTTTCTTGATAGTTTTGTGGCTATGGATGTGGGAAAAATCTGTATATCCACGGGGTTTTGAAATATCGTTTGGAGTCGCCACCGAATTTAAGGAGATTCGGAAACCATTAGAGATTGGATTCGTTGTGAGGGTACGTGATGGGAAGTCCTTTAATAAGACACACACCCCCGCCCGTTGCAATAACGACCTCTACTCATGGACTATAATGGCTAATTGGGTAAGACTATAATCTTTATAAAGAAATGCAAATACCATTTTAATCGTAACATGTGAGCTTGGTTTCTAATCGTTTAATGCATCTAATATACTTTGTCCAAGTGATTTAGCATGTGAGATTGATTTGAACTATACTAAACAAGCATTCACAACATGGCTTATGGGGGAAGGTAAGAAATGGGGCACTACCTATTACAACTCGGACAATTCTCGTCGACTCAATGTGCAAACAATTGAATTAAAGATACAATTCGATATAATTACAATTTCTAAACGGAACATGACACATGTGACTATCCTAGTCCTCGAAAAAAATGTGCCAAAGGTGAGGTCGAGGCTCACATGGACTTCGTCTTTGACCACATCTTCACTTGTTGCACATTTGCTTTGATTTAATTAGTTAAATACTTCAATGTAACTGATATACTTCAATGTAACTAATTAAAACAAAGGTTTTGAAAATCATCTGACTCAAAATAAATAAAGGACACTTGACCCCTATTTAAATTATACATTACATGGCTTTAATAAATAAATTGCAATGATTAAATACAACGATTAAATTACAATAACGATTGAAATAAAACCGTAACAATTGAACAAAGAACAATAAAAACAAGAAGCCAAAATGGCACAAATGCCGAGACATCCCACAACCTCACATAGGTCGAAAATTGGCTATTTTAGTCATCGAATACAATAAAACGAATGTTTTAACATGCGTGTTTTAACTAGCGAGAAATCGTCATAAGAAAAGATGAATTCATTAAATTCTTTAAAGAAATTCATTTAATCCCTATGTGAAAGTTCATGTAAGAGCTATGAATGTCTAATTCATTATTTAACTTGCATTCTACAAATTAAATTAAGCCAAATTACATTTAAACAAACAATAAAACAGATAAGCAAACATGCCAACTAAAACAAATATTTCATATTCGAATTAAAACATGCTAATTAAGATTAAACACTCATCATTAAAAATTAAAAACATGTTTCATATTTTTAAACCAAATTTATTTCATAAACCAAATCATAAAAATAAACATATGAAGATCGTCTTAAATTAAACATGTTCATGAATAAATAAAAGACAGACATATTAAACATGTAATTAGCAATTAATACTAATCCTAAACAGCACATAAACCATTCACAAATATTGTAAATATTAAACGTTAACTAAAAGAACGATAATATATAAAACAAATGAAATAAAAGAGGCCATGATGCCGTGACCAACACGAGAAAAGAGAAGAGAAAAGAGTCAGGATTTTGTGCACCCTCAACTTACATGTAAACTTGGACACTATTCGGATCTCCTATGTAAGCGATTCAAGAAGGCGCATCTTCGACGAGATTAAACAAAACAATTTCGAAAATATGAAATAAACACAACTTTATTTCACGATTTTTAGCACTTCGTGCGGCGATTTTCAAGTGACGATCGTGACTTCGTTCCTCAATGTTTTAGAAATAAAAGATGTTCTGGAATCGTGGGATTCCAAATTATCTTTCTATCACAAAAAAACTGAACAAAAAATACTTTGAACAGAGAAAAAAGAATGAAAACAGGAGCTGTCCAAAACACGCGATTTTCAAGCGGATTGTGCAACAGTTTTCAAATCGCAATTGTGACTTCGTTTCTCGATGAAAATTCGTTTTAAAAGATGTTTTAGAATCTTGGTAATCCAAACTTTTGAATTAGTACAAGAAACAACAACAAAGAAAAGTTTTAAACAAAGAAAAACGAGTGAGAGCATGAGCTGTCCAAAACTCGAAAAAACACGAAAAAGAGAGCAAGTAAATGCTCTAATTTTCGTCCAATATCTTATATGGACTTTGAACTCGATTTATGGGTATGAGGGAGAAATTAGGAGTTATTTTTACGTAAGAATTGAGAGGTACAAGGGTAGGGTTTCGAGAGGTAAAGCATGTGTGTCCAGATGTGTTTGTGAAGGAGGTTTTTGTATTTCTTATGTATGGAGAGGAGGATTCTAGGGTTAGGTTATCTACGTTATGAGATCTATATGAGGTTTAAAATATCTTGCTTGGAACTGAAGGCAAGGAGTTTTGGCAAGGAAAGGATTGTGACGAGATTTGAAAAGGATATAAGGGAATATTGTTTCGGTTTTGGAAAGGATTTCGTGAGCTGTTTAAGATAACAAAATATATTATTGTGATTGGGGATTAAGCTAAGTAAAAGGGGGTAGGGTAATTGCTTTTAATGGGGATCGAAAAGGGATGAAAAGTCCCTGTTTTGGAGCGTCCAAAACAGGGCACGGGTTGGGATGTTTTGGGTGGGTTTTGTCTCGGGTTTGGGCGTGGGCTATGGCTAGGATAGGGAATGGGGTTGTGGGCTAGGTGAGTTGAGTGTCTTGGGCTAAAGGGAGGTCGAAATGGGTGGTGTTTGGTATCGGGTTTGGGTTGGCAAAACAGGAGACGAGGGGTGGTGTTGGGCTGTGTTTGAGGTCGTGTTTGAAGGTTGTTAAGGAAGGGAATATGGTGTTGTCGGGGTTCGACCATGGGACTATTGGGGTAGGGATTGGGTTGAAAGCTCCTCGAAAATTGGTCCCAAAAACTCGTTTAAATAAGCTCAAAAACCGCTGCAACAACGAGCTCGAAAACCGCTTTAAAACTTAATTTTTTAAATTAAATAAAAGCGATAAATCGTAAATCGTCACAAACTCTCATTTTTCAAATAAACTTAAAACGAAAACTTTAAAATAATTTATTTTTAAATAAATTATAAAAGTTTTAAATTTTAAATAAACTTTAAAAAACGTAAACCGATAAAATAAATTACGTTTATTTCGAAATAACAAATAATAACTTATTTTTCAAATAAATTATAGAGACTTTTAATTAGGAGAAAATGTAAACTACTGAAATAAATTTCATTTACTTTAAATTAACAAAAAATAAATTAAATTTGATTTAAATTATGCAACCATCAAACAAAACCCGTCTTGCATCGCAAAAAGGAATCCATTAACGAATAGTGTATGTAGAAATGTGTCCTATCATCATCGGGTGTTGGACGAGATTTCTGTGAATTCCAATATCGATGGATACAGGTATCTACAAAGCCTCCACTTTGACTGAGACTTGGACAGGGCGAAAGTCAAAGTATACCCCAAGTCTACTAACCTGAGGATTCCGCGAGCCGTTTATAGTCCATTAGACTTGCGTATATAAGCTCGCCAGCCATAAGCAGAAGTCATACCTGAAACACGGTTCTGGATGCCCTTGCTTTTACTATTGCTACTTCAAGATTCCCTTTTGGTCCTCGACCCGTGGTTTCACCAATTTCATTAACTTGCATGAATGGTGGGTTGAGCCTTATTTTCAGGAGCCTACGTATCCGTTGTGACGGAGTCAAACCCGCATCGTAGTTCGATAAACATTGGCCTTGACATTATGCAATCTTGGCCTAAAACAGAGCTTTGCAAATGGAGGTTGCCGTTATACATACTGTCACTTACTCAAGTTACAAGTTTCATACTCATAGCCCACTTGAGATGCGATTCTTCATCAACGGTGCCCAACGTTTCGCAGCGCTACATCATTGTTGGAGACTTCTTCGTTCATTATCATAGTTGTAACACCACCATCCACCAAAGTGCCTTACCAAGGCCATCTTAGGAATAGAGGTGCTACCATCTCGGCTTCCCGAGGCAATGATAATCAAATAGACAATAACGAAACATACTTTAAATGAAGAATTTAAACCGTTTACAAGGCAAACCAAAACTGTCTCGACCATAAAGAATACAAAAGTCTCAAAGGTCTAAACCTAGCCACAAAACTGGAAACAGTGGAAGACTTCTAAACTCGTGGTGATCACTCAGCTATACCATGCGCATACGTATCAAACCTGCTCAACAGCTTCTCACCATCCCCGAATGGATCACCATAATTTTCAAAACATAAAACGGGGTCAGTTACTGACAACACATACCAAATATAGAAAAGCAACACAAGCCACACCAAATCCACCATCACTCCATATCACTGACTACACACCCGAGGTGTGTAGCCCTGCGAGTGGGGGACCGCAGCCGTTCCCACCTAAGCCCCGCGCATCTTATCCGAGCGAAAACCCATGTTCATTAATGTGCACATCCCCTCCTGTGGCGGGTTCAACAGAGGGCGAATCAAGGGCGTGAAGTCACTCCCGCAAGTGACCCCACTCAGCCGAGGACGCACCTCGCAACA
>VHZZ01009330.1:39549-56108 GCA_009801015.1 Silene noctiflora
TCAACTATTCCCTTAGAAAACCAAAATAGCATTCGCTCAAAAAGGTATTCCTATCGTTCACAACTAGATCTCACCTTAATAAATCTCGCAATCTATATCAAGGCTTAAAAAATTAACTAACCAATCACGTGCACATAAAAAGTTAATTACGATAAAAGATGTGATTAACAATTCTAACGCAAAACGAAACAGATCTAAAACCAATCAACATCACATTACTAGACCGTGGCTCCCCTAAACCCTAGCATTAGAGAATTAGCTACACATGTTGGAATCTACTAAGAAAATAATGAATAAAGAAGTTGAATTAAGCATAACTAGAACGACAGGCAGAAAACAAGATTCAAACAAAACGTTCGAAAGGAAAAGAGAAAAAAAACAGTACGAGAAAAGAAGAGAAGTTCAAAAGGAAGCACGAACGAAGATTAATTACCGAATTAAGGCTGAAAGATTATAAATCACAGATCTCAAAATAAAATGCAACAAAGTAACGTCTAATGCTTTTTTCCAGAAATTAAGATGTCCCTTCTTACTGTTTTTCCACTCTTTTAAGTACCTCCAAAAGTTATTTGACCTAAAACAGCCACTAATGGGCCGAGTTAAACAAGTTTACAGGTCGGCCAGAACAAAAATAGTCGATCGACTAAAAAAACCAGTCGATCTACTAAAACAAGAGTGAGAGCGGTCGATCGACTAAAGTAACCAGTCGATCGACTAAAACAGAGATGCAGACAGTTGATCGAATAAAGTAACCAGTCGATCGACTAAAATCTAGACAAAGCAGCTCCCGTCTTCACTCCAGCAAAGTCTGTGCTTCCCCGTGCGCGTCCTAAAACGATAGTTTCCGAGCTCTAACTCTCCTGATCTCCTAAATGCGGCTCCGACGACAAGTTTAGGCTTGTTTCTACCAAGTCCGGCTCATTCCTGCAATAAATACAAAACGAACCAAAGTAGTCTATTCGGGGGAGAGCGGTAGCTGGATGCTACTAGTTTGCATAGAAATGCGTGCTAAAACAGTGTAAACACTCTATGAGAATTGCACGCATCAGACAGAGTGATTGTTACCCCAATAAGCTATTGTCTAGAGGTAAACCGGTTGCCTAATAAGCGATTGGCGAAAGCAAAAGACATTAGCATGCGTGGGACAAACCCCATCTTATGTTTTGAAAGTTAGAGTCGAATGAGGTCAAATTTTGAATGATAGTCAAATATCCACCTTTTTATAATGACTTGAGCATTTCATTCCCCAAAACCATTTTTGTCACGCCACCTTATCGAGCTTGGGATGAACCATGACCTTTACGTTTGTAGAGAATTCAAGGCTTGTCATGTCTTATGTCACTAGCATCATGGGGATCTTCCTTCCACACCATCTGATCGCCCTTGACAAAAGCAATTTGGGAATTGAGGATGAAAGTAGTCTAGTTTAACACGATTTGAAGGTGATTTGGGTCCATCCTCTTATACTTAGTAGTTTGTTGAACTAGTATTTGTGACGAAATGTATGCTCTTGTATTTGTTCCCTCTTAGTTGACTCAGGCACTTAGATGAGGAAAGTGGTTTTTCCTTTTGTTGATGCATCCTATTGCTTGTTATGTGCCTCATGTTAGGATGTGTCCGATTTTCCGCAAGTCTTCACGTGCCTTGCAAGAGGGCACGTACCTCATTGTGTTTCATTGTGAGTTGAAGGGACAGAGAAGGCCCGTTAATTTCTATTCATCGGATATTAGTAGTTTAGATAGTTCTTTTATATTAAGGGTCTTAGTTTAATAAATGAGCTTACTCGAGGACGAGTAAGGTTTAAGTGTGGGGATATTTGATAAGTAGCATTTTAGTCACATTTTACCCCGTATTTATACCTTATTCCGACTCGATTTTGCGTGCTTAATTCATTTAAATATCTCATTTTAATTACTAATTTATAATAATTAGTCGCATTAGTTACATTTAATAAGTAGTCGGATTTTTATTATGTTATTATTATTATTATTATTATTAATTTAATTTAATTTAATTTAATAATGTAGGTGAGAGGGGATTGCGAGATGCAAACAAGGCAAATTCCATTTCAAAGACTAAAGTCAAGGTCAAGATTGACCTTGACCCTAGCCCTTGAACATCATCACCATCACATTTAATTTGCATCAACCATCACCAACATCAATCATCATCTTCATTATAACCACCATTGACCACCGTGGCCACCACCCATGACCACCATATCAGCCCAACGTCGCTATCTTCATCACCATCATCAATAATCCCCATCATCAAGATTCATCATCTTCGTCAACAATGCAACAAGTATCGCACTACACTCTCTGCCGGCAGCCCTTCTGCCGGCCAACCTCCCCCTGCACACACCCCTCATTTATTCCTTCCTCAGTTTTGAAATGCATGGTGCCGGCCTGGTCACCGGCGGTCGGCCAACCGACTCCCAGCACCTTTCCTGCCTCGAAAATTCGCAAGTGCAACGCCATGTTTTCCTCTGCCGGTTAACCGGCCTCCGGCCACCCTAGTCCCACCCTCACCCACGCAACTCCTTCCTATTGCCTTGAAGATCTCAGTGTCGGTGGCCAAGGCGGTGACCGGCCACCTGGCTGGCGACAACAGGCCTCACTAAACAGCCTTTCCCTCGCATGACTATATATATACTCCCTTTTACTTAGTTTTTTTTACCAAGTATTAGACCTAGTTTTTAATTAAGTTAATTTATATACATTAGGGTTTATATTAGGATTTTGTAGTTAGATTATAATGGTAATAAGTGGTAACATTTAGTAATTAGTTTACAATTACTTTAATTCATCCTTAGTTTATGCAAAATTTATAATTTCTTAATAGTTTACACTTTATTTTTGGTTGTAATTTGAAGAAGAAGAGATTCTACTATCTTATTTCAATCCAAGTTTCCTCCTTTAATTGTTGTAGGTATAATTCCTCTCCGAATTTCATGTTGTTTCATTTACTTACATGTCCATTGTTAGTTAATTGATTGTCTTTACATTATATTTGTTCTTGCTTTGTTCTTGATTAAAGTTTCAATATTTTATGTTATTTGTTGCGATTATGTTTGAGTAGTGTGTGCCTAGGGTTTAAGGGGGAGTTTAGGTTAACATGTGGGATGATAATGAGTTGTTTATATTTGAATATGGGTTAAAAATCGAGTCTTTACATACATGCATAGAAAGTGTTCGTTGAAATGTGTGAGTGAAAGTTCATACCTTTCTTTGATGTATGCTTAATATCTCTTTGCATGGCAATGAATAGGGGTGTTTGATAACATGTATGTGATGAGTTTGACATAATATGAAAGTCTTATGGAGAGTTTAAGGTGACTAGGAAACTAGGCATAATACCTTGACCGAAACCGTTACCCAATTCTGATAGACCTTTGCATCTCCCTCTCCCTAGCTAGACGAACCCGAAAACCCTAACTTCTACACTCTTTATTTTAAGTGCTTGTGTGTGTGTTTACTTCATGTTCAAGCCTATTTTGTTAGCATAGTAAATCATTCACATGTTTTGCATCCGACTAAACTATAACGAGGCAAAGACTTATACCAAATCTAACCCCACCATCCTTGTGGTTTGACGCCGATTATACTACTTTAATTGAGTAATTTATAAATAGTTTTTGAGCCAGGAATCGACGACAAAATCCTGGCATTAGGGGGTCTTAGACAACTTGATATGACCTTTCTCGAGTCTTATTTAAATGTCCAATAGTTTCCTAATTATAACTTCAACCCCGCACTTGAGATGCTTATTCTATTTCGAGCAATAGCTAGGGGAACGGCAAAGACCAATGGGATTGTAATTGGAGGCCTTGTAACTAGGATGGCTCAAGCTTTGTGTCCGGGATTTAATGATGATAAGAGGTATACACCTTTTCCTGAAGATACTTTAATTGATAAAACAACCATCTTTCGGTTTCATAAATGGTGTCAGTATAATGAGTTGGGAGTAATTGATTAGCTTACAAAGAGGAGCACTACATTCACCCTTCCTTGTTGGGACCTTCCACCAGTTGAGCCTAGATTGGGCTACCTTGCACCTATGCCGAGCTACCTCCTTCCTATTGAGAGGATTGTGGCTCCTCCACCCAGAAGACAAGAGGATATGGGTCAATCTTTTACTCATGCACCACAAGCTTCAAGCCATGGCCTTCAACCTTTCCTCCACGGTGTTCGACCTTCCTATGCCGTCATTCCACCATTCCCAAATGTTTGCCGATCCTACACTCCTCCTCCTTCCACGATCCCTTTTTTGAGCATTGGCTTGTTGATGGGTATGATGAACCACATCGACATGAGGATCCATCAAGGGCAAGAAGATACCTATTTGGCCCTTTATCCTCAATACTATCACATGGCTCCACAAGGGTTCATCGACCCTAATGGTCCTACGCCTTCTTGGGTGGAACCGCACCTCGTGTTTCCAAACCAAGAGGAGGAGGAGGATGAAGAAGAAGAGAATGAAGATGAGGATAACTTTGATGAAGGGGGATTCGATTGAAATCCCGATTGTAAGACTTCTATCCTTTCTTTATCTCTTATGCATTGCTTGCATTGTATTATATTTCATATTAGTTTGCATTTACTTTGCATTTGTAGTATATTTCATATAGCACTTGCATTTAGATACTTCGCATGACGTGTAGTTTAGCTTGCATTGTTATATAATTATAGTTAGTTGCATTTAGTTAATACATTTTGCATTCATGCATGGTCACTAATGACCAAACCTATTCCTTTCTACACTAGAAATATTGTTCAAATCGGTTTGTGGAGGTTTGATCATAAGTGTCCTAAGCTAATTCAAATTAGCTTTCCAATTGATAGTAAACATGCATCACTTTAGTTTAATTTAGTATAGTTGCCTCAATTGTAATATACGACATATAGTTGCATTCACTTGCATTTATTCATTTCATGCATTACATTTGCATTTGTACTTTAGTTTCCTATATTCAAAAAACCAAAAATATGTTCTTACTTTTAAAATATTCAAAAATCCAAAAAGAAATTTTTTAATTTTCGATAATTTAAAAATACAAAAACATGTTCTTTATTTTCAAATAAAACTTATTTCAAAAATACAAAAATATGTTTTCATTTTTGTTTCCTAGCCCTACCTTGTAYATTGAGGACAATGTCCAAAATAAAGTGGGGGTGGGAATTTACATTTCATAAAATCCATAAAAATTGAAAAATCTTGAAAAATATCAAAATATGTTCCTTAATTTCATAAAACAAAAATCCCTAAAAATTTGAAAATTTCAAAAACTAAAAACAAGTTCTTTCATTTACTAGTGTAGAATTGTATATACTTGTGTGTATTGTTCTCTTCTCATATAGGTACAACATTACATTTGGAACATTAGAAAAGGAATATGAAGACCGCTTGATATGATCGTTCTAATCCCTTTTTCCCTTCCATTTCTTTTCATTGTTCATATGAGGAGGATGAGCTATATGTTTATGAGGATGTTGTGGAGTTTTGTGTTGTGGTTTTTGTGCCTATATGTTGTTAGGAGGTTAGATTTAGGATTATATAGCATAATAGTTGGTAGAAGCATATGCATTAGATTGTTTATATGTAGGTTGCATCAGGGCATGTAGTTACATTTACAAATAAACTTTGAAAAATGCCTATATGAGAAACTTGATAAGTGTGCATAGGCCCTTGTAGATACTTTTTATCCTTAAGACTTTGTCAACTAGAATAGTTTGAAAACACCCTAGATAGTGTCATACTAGTATCGTTTGACCCATGCACTAAGGCCTAGTCAAGAGTACTGACGGGCTGAAAGTTGTATGCCAATCAAAGTAAATTTATAATCACTCACTTAACTACACCACTAAAAATAGTAATATAGTGACAATAAGGGTCGAACCCACAGAGAAGGACTAAGTTAATTGAAGTGCGTGTATACTAATGTAGAGTAAAGTAACCGATTAGGAGGGAATTTGTTTGGTTGCTAAACTAAGACTAAGACAAATAATAAACTTAGAGTAGTTGAGATAATTAAAAGTCTCGGGTCAACTTTTCACCACTACCAATTAGTCAATTCATCATCGAAAGTATCTAATACCAATTTATCTTCAACTATCTATCGTGAAATAAATATAAAATATTAATTTCTGTTCCTTATAAAAAGTAGTCAAATAATTCAATCAACGATATTAGAAGACCCTAACTATCAAATAATCCAACACTCACATGCGAGATTCAACCCAATAGCAGCAATAATGAAAAAAGGAACCGATAGAAACAATAACCACAACCACAAAGTCGTAATTCAATTGTATGTTTAATCGCCTCTTAAACCCAAATAATGATAAACTGAATCAATTAGAAGGATAAAGGTTGCTACTTTAATTTAGATATCAAGCAAACTGAGTCGATAAGCTAAACTAGAAAAAGATTAATAATTACTAACACAATTGATCGGATCATGAAAGTAAATAAAAATCAAAGAAATAAAGAACAAGATATTAGAACAATACTTGAAGGATAAAAGGTAAGGACGATCTCACAATAGATTAATCGGTAGCTTCAAAATTTGAACCAAGAAAGGGACGAATTAGTTCCTCATACTAGATCTAGAATAATTAGGTTTTCTGAAAGAATTGCAAAAAAGTGTTTTCTAAAAACACAAAACTAAGCTTAAATAGTAATTAGGTAATTATCTAGATTAGGAAGAATAAAATGATAAAAGTCGAAACAAACCGATTAAAATAAAATAACAAAGTATGATATGGCGAATCTACACAAGGTCGAATGTAACTACAGGACTCGCGTGTAGCTCGAATGTTGGTCGAATATTGCAGAAGAATATGACGTAAAGTCATTTGTAGCTCGAATGTTCCTCGAACGTAATCCCTGAAACTTCCCGTCTTTTAGTTCGACCTACGTTCGAGCCCAGCGTTCATGTGTAGGTTGCGCATAACTTCTTTCTCTTCAACCATCAATCTTCACTTTTCCTTTAGGTCACACATGACTACAAATCCCGACTCCATTAACAATATTCATGATTAATCAAAGTACCAAAATCATCCTTAAATCTCATAAGTAATCAAACACACATCCATTTGTGAATTACTTAATAAACCACACAAAAGATCGTCTCAAGACCTACAAGTTGCACAGATTCCACCTAATTAACACCTACTAAACATGTCTTACCAAGTACATTGTGGTTTGATAATTCCTTGACTACCTTTTATTCCAAGGTGACCTTTGAAGCCATGCAACCGTTCTTTCACTTCTACCATCATCATTTTGTCAACCAAAGGGAATGGGCACAAATATAAATATCAAATTAAGTTCAAATGCCAATGAAAACCAAAAAGTTTGCAAATGGTGTTGATTATTCATGTCTTAGGCTTAGAAGTGTAAATGAGACTTCTATGCCCTTCTAGAGTACCTTTATTACATATGGGGTCACTGTCGATGTCACTTCGGTAAGGATTTGCATATTGTTGGTCACCGCCGCATTCCTTTTCCAAAAGACAAAATTGACAAATACAAAAATGTCAAATATAAAAAAAATGGCAGGAAATGTTCTTAATGTCAAATATTACGAAAATTGGGGGGAAAATAACCCAAAAGCAAACTACAATTGAGAAACTCATACATCTTGATCCCTTTTATCTATTGGTGGTTCTATTTTTTGTTGCATGGTGGAGAGGGGACGACCCTTCCTTTTGTTTAGGCAAGAGGGGGAATTTCGTGATCATCTAGTGTCTTCTAACGCCATAAGGACCCGACTCTTGATGAAAGCATTTAATAATTGTGGAAAAATGTAGCCTATCTTAACACTATTTGGAGGTGATTTACTTCTAATCGTTTCGACTTAGTAGTTTGTAGAACTCATATCTATGATGGAGTATGTGTCTTAGATTGTTGCTCTTTTAGTTGATTCCACCACTTAGACGAGGAGAGTGGCTATTCTTTTGTAGATGCATCTTATTACTTGTCAATGTGCTTAATGATGGATGTATCGCCATTTTGGCAAGCCCCACCTTGTCTTGCAAGAAAGCATTCTACCTCATGAATGTCTTGTTGTGAGTTGAAGGGGCGGAGCGGGACCCGCTAATCATCTCATATCGGATATGTGTTAGGTAGTTTAAATAAGGTTCATAGTTTTAGTTACCTCTTTGCTCGGGACGAGCAAATTTTTGGTTTGGGGATATTTGATGTGGTCCGCGCACTTCTAACCCCATTCCGAACCCCATTTTGCATGCTTTTAAAGGACATTCATAGTTGATTTCCTAGTCAATTGCTTCCTATTTTGATCTTGACGTTTTGTAGGAAAGAAGCCAGAAATGGTGTTTTTCCCGTCTTTGGTGAGCTCTTTGACGACTTTAGAGGATATGCCTAACGAGGAGACAAGAACGGAGACCCGCGGATTAGGCACATGGTTCAGAAGGAAGTAGTGGAAACCTTGAAGAGTGTTTGAGCCATTGGAGACCAAAAATGGAAGATTGGCTCTCATCTCGCCTGAGATGGAGCCATCCCGCTCGAGATGGTGGACTTTCTCCAACAACTCGCCCAAGACAAGATCATCTTGCCCGACATGGCCGCCGAAATCGACAATTCCAGTCTCAACTCGCACGAGTTACTCTGGCTGGAGGAAGGCATTAATCTACCTCAACATTTCTTCACTAATCTCCATTTTACCCTTCCTAAACCTAATCTTGTACCTACTATATATACCTCATTTGTAATAATTTGGAGGGAATGTCCCTTAGAGAGGACTAAGGTCCCCTTAGTTTTAGTTTAATGTCCCTTAGAGAGGTGTAAGATCCTCTTAGTTTTAGTTTAATGTCCCCTTAGAGAGGATTAGCCTCCTTAGTTTAGGTTAAGCCTTAGATGAGATTAGATTAGACTTTAATCTTTCCTTAATTTACCTTACTCTTTCAATAATTAAACTTTCAATATTGTTCTTGCAATTTACTTCTTCAATTGTTTACATTTGGATCTCTTGGGTTTTGTATTGAAGATTAGTGATAAGTCTTAATCTTTATTCAAGATTTCCTTCCTTTCCTTTATTTGTTGGTATAATTTATCAATCTCTCTTTATTTACTTGCTAATCCTTTATTTAATACCTTGTTTAATCATCATGTTTGCTTGTGTTATGATGGATGACAATATTGTTAGCATAATAATCATGATGTGTACTGAGTAGTTTTGTTGCTAGGGTTAGTGGGGGATTAGGGGAGTAATCATGGGTTAGATATTTGCTTGATGAGTTCATATGAATGGTTGAATGTTTTGTTTTCACTTATGCACATGTTATGTTTGATGAAATGCTTGATTGACAACCTAGCATGATTATTTATCCTTTCAACAAGAATTGCAAGACATAAATCAACTCAATGATTGTTAGACCGTGCATATAGTTGAATAGGGAGAATGAAGTCGTTGTAGGTGTTGTAAAGCTATAAGCTCGACTCCGGGATCTAATCTCTCTAGAGATTGTAAGACATAAATCAATGATTGTTAGACCGTGCATATAGTTGAATAGCCAGAGTCAACTATAACTCTCCCAATTGGGTAAGTCCCTCATTCATGGTTTCTAACTCAAAGTACTTCGAGCTTCCTAGCATGCGAAACAAAATCTCGCTATATACTCACAACTACAGGTATGAAAAGATTACACTCTCCAAAACCATAATCGCCATCAACTAAAAAGGTAAACCAAGGTAAAATCCAAAGTGGTATTTCTGGCAAGCATAGGGCTATGAGATACCTATTATAACACTCATGGAAAGCTACACTAACCTTATGATCAACTCAGGTCTCCGAGTAACACTTACGTTACTAATTTCACAATCACCAAAACCATTAAGAGACTACACTACCACTACCAAAGGTACACTATCTAAATCTATTTCTCACTTCACTAGGTCAAAAGAAACCCATACTCTGTTACCTAATATCGGCAAGGTCCAAGCTATCAACTCCTCGAAACATACCCTACTGCTCTGGATCTAGTCTACAACAGAGTAAGGATAACAACAGGGCACGGAAAAAGTAAGAATTTATAAAGGCAAGTGAGACATGATAGGCATGAGGCTCAAGGGAATGAACTTCAAGAGTAACGGTAAGGAGTACATAGACACTTATTGGAGTCAGAAAGATACTTGAGGCAAGGAGAAGATCGGTAGGTTTACACGTAAGGCAGAGTCCAATGGGGAAAGCAAAGAAGAAGATGGAAAAGAAATGATGCGAGGAAGGGTCAAGGTTTCACTTACACACTCCTTAAGACTTCGGGATCTCCACCACAAGGTCACAATTCCTAAGTTCCTAGGCATATCCTTGAAATAAACACTATGGCACTCTGGTAAGGTAGCTTGCGTTCAAGAAAATCCTTTATAATAAAAAAGGTTTATAGTTTTGTTTACCAAAAGTATGGGCCAAAACATTTTCAAATAAAAGCACTTGATAAAATCTTTAGCACAT
This sequence comes from Silene noctiflora, assembly GCA_009801015.1. NCBI lineage: Eukaryota > Viridiplantae > Streptophyta > Magnoliopsida > Caryophyllales > Caryophyllaceae > Silene > Silene noctiflora. The sequence continues at coordinate 50,024 of VHZZ01009330.1, forward strand.
TAAAATAAAAGTTTATCCATATTATTTATATTCTAGTCAAAATATTATAATTCCAAGTTTATCAAAATTATATACATCGACGACAAGATTCACTTTGATGAAAATAGAAATTGTAATGAAAAGATGAAAATGTATATAAAAAAAAGCATTATAATCATCAACTCCAAACTTAAGGTATCAACAACCTTCTCATTTTAAAAAGGGATGCATATTTTTTTGAATAAAAAGAGTTTGTTTGTTAACTTATTCATTTAGAAGATGGGGGATCTCTCACAAAGTAGCTCGATGGATAGTTCTTCCGAATATTTAGAGTATAAGAGTGACAAAGATACGCCGACACTAAATAGAATGAGACAAGGAGGGTCACATATTGAAAGCATACCCGTAATGATATTGGGATGTGCGGCRGCTTCGGCACGACTCATGACATAGATAGTCCCTTTCGGCTTGGCATTGGAAGTATGAGCATTCTTCTTCTCGAGGCATTCACAAATACGATGACCGGGCTTCTTGCAATAGTAACATGTCAAGGGTCTTCCATCGCATCCGACTCCGGGGTGTAGAGCTTGCTTGCAATTGTAGCACTTCCTATCTTTGTCAAAGTTGTTGCTTGGTTGAGGGGCTTGGCCACTAGTCACTTGAGCCCTTGTCACGAATTTCTTCTTGTTGGCATAAGAAGAGGATGAAGGAACAAATGGTCCTTTACCATAGGAATTGGGACGGTAAGCTTGAGAGGTAGCTAAAGACTTGGATTCTTCATCAATGGCCTTCAATAAGCTATCGGCTCATATTGCATCGTCTTACACCTCCACAAAGGACGTAGAGTTCCTCCTCACCATACTTTCCACCTTCGGATTGAGCTTTTTTTTGTAGAAGTACATCGGTCTTCTTCATCCTTCACAAATTTTGAAGCGAAATGAGCAAGATTGTTGAATCTATCGGTATACTCTTGGACGAACAACTTCCCTTGCTTGAAATCCATAAATTCTTTGAGCCTTTGTTGCTTGAGATCTTTGGGGTAAAATCGAGTCTCCAACATTGTCTTGAAGCGGCTCCAATTCACATAAGGATCTTGAGTTGCGGCAGGACCCGTCATAGTCCACCAACGATCGGCCTCTTTCACGAGGAAGTGAGAGGAAAGCTTCACTTTATCTTGGTCTTGAACTTCATAGAGGGAGAAGTTCTTCTCCATGTCGCGGAACCAGTTCGAAAGAAACAACTGGTCAACCTCTCCTCCATAAGTCCAAGAATTATTCCTCGCGAGTTGACTTGTTATCCATTCAAAGCTTCCTTGACGATTTCCTTGATGAGCGGGAGGAGAGGGAATTGCTTGATTCACACCTTGTTGATTTTCAAGAATTTGGGCGAGGGCTTGCATGATGGTATTCTCCATATTTGTTGGTCTCACCATCTTAATGCACAAAACAAAACAAGTTAGAACCTATCACATAACATAAACAAATACGCTACCAACTTAGGTCCTTAATTCTACCCTACTCTCATTCATTATTTCAAGTTCAAGTAATGTTTAAAGGTTGGGGAACACGTGTGTGCGTCAGGAGCATCAATGCTCTGATACCAATCGTGACACCACGCTATTTGCGACACCAAATATTAACTTAAAAGAAAGGATACGCAGCGGAAAATACGATGTTTTTTAAAAAAAATTCGAGTTTAAGAGCGGAACACCAATAAAATAAAACAACGTACGGAAATAAAAGTATAAACGTGAGTATTACAAATCCAAAGTAAAGGAAGTTTGGGGAAATGATATCCCACGAATGACAATGATCATGAGTGTAAGAGTCTAGCTATAACATCTAAGGTCCAAGGGTAACAATGCTCGCTAGCTCACGCGTCTTCGCCCCACAAAAGCGTCACCGACACCTGTCATTCATTTAAACATGAACGCCACAGCCAGTGGGGAGTAACTCAAGGTTCTCCCAGCCACATTACATTGAAATGCACATAAACAAGAACATGAACAATCACAATGATTAACGAAAGAACATACATACTTATTTAAAAGCATTAGCATATAAGAAACATGTGAAGTGAGGAATACACAAGTAATATGATAACAATAAGGGCAACATATGAGACATGAACCATAAGAGGGGATCATATCGCAACTAGTGGCTTGCATCTCACCACTAGTGCTCGATAGGATCAAGCCAAACATGACCATGCAAGTGTCCGGCTCAGAGGTTACCTTTAAAACATGTCCGAGACACAATCAAGCACACAAGTACACGGCTCAGAGGCTACCTTTAAAGCATGTCCGAGGCACAAGTATACAAACCCGAGGAGACTTTGAATGGAAAGTGGCATATGCATTCATTCAAGACATATAACAAGCCCTCACTACTCTAGACACATATTTTCCCCAGGTAGAACGACTATCTAGGTACGTCCTAGTCTATATCTGGCCAGACTCATGGCATGTGGCAGCACAACCCGCACCCAAGACTCCATCACTAGACACGATGGTCGAGTACGCCATTTGCCCGCACAGCACGAAAGAGGCGGAAGTGACAAGAGATAAAGCACACAAGCCAACACAGCACTAGTGGCAAACCCATACTTGCCAGTAGCAGCACAAGTAGGGCGTAAAGTGAGTTAAGCAAGAATATAAGGCATTATGTCAATTTCATTCATTAGAAACACAAGGGAAAGAGATGTAAGCAAATGATAACATGTGAGTCACACAATGCAGAACACGAGGTAAAACATAAACAAGTCATGAACTCATTAGTAACATGTGATGACTCATAAGCGGTCAATATATGACATATCATATGGATATAACGTAAACATTTCATACATACATCATTCGTAAAACATATGATTGCATAAGAGAAGGAAATAAAGAAGCAGGGGCTCCCAGCCAACAATTCAAACCAAATTTATAAAAACACATCAGAGTACTCCCAGCCGGCCTGTGGACCGGTAGCCGGCCAACCGGCTGGGAGAACACCCAATTCTCAGAAACTCAACTTTGAAACAGAAACTTCCCAGCCGACTTGTGGACCGGCAGCCGGTCCACCGGCTGCGACAACACTCAATAAGATTTCCAACCTTAACATACAAGGGCTCCTAACCGGCAAACCGGGTGGGGCAACATCCACAATACAAAACTCAAAATGACACAGGAACTTCCCAGCCGGTCTGTGGACCGGCATCCGGTCCACCGGCTGGGACACACCCAACACCAGATTTGAACGAAATGAAACAGAATGTTCCCAGCCGGCCTGTGGACCGGCAGCCAGTCCACCGACTAGGACACATGTATACGATTTTCAGCCAATTTCTCATACAACTCATTTTCAAACTCAAATTCTAGCATGCTTATAAGACGAAAACAGTTATGAGACGTAAAATTCAGCATGTAAACCAACAACCATCCAAGACATGACCAATTCTTCAACCAATTGTTTTCATTTACACTATTTTCATGAATTCTTGAGAGAGTACACATAACTAAGATGACAAATTTATCACAATTTAACCATGAAACAAACTAGGTATCCATCATTCTCCTAAGATGAACATATTAAACCACAAACAAGCATGAAATACCACCAAGTATAAGAATTTTCGGCATGTAGAACACCAAATTAACAGAAATAAACATAAAACTCCAAGTGTATTGTCGAGTAACCTATCACCGTTACCTTATGCTTCCTAGTCTTCGAGTGAATCCTCAACTATGTAACTATCTTCGTCCGGGTTTTCCAAATTCTCACCTAAACACAAAATAAATGAGTTAAATGAAGAATTCACCCTTATAGGGCATTTAGAAGTTTTGAAATTTGTAGTAGGGGAAGAAAGATGACGACTTTCTTACTTACAAAGAAGGAGGATGAGAAGAGGAGAAGAATGGCGTGTAAATCAAGATAATTGGTTAAGAATTAAAGAAGTTATGGGGATTTGAAGTTTGAAGGTTTTGGTTGCAACAATGGTGTTTTTCTTAAAGTGGAGTTTGCTGAGATTTTGATGAAGGAAGAGGGGTTTATAAGGGTTTGAGTGGAGGAGTATGATAGTGTATGGTCCATTTGAAGGCCTAGGCCCAAAACACTCCAAATGAGTCGGAAACAATTTGAAATTATGTCTTACGGCTACTATACATTTAAGACGGACAATAATATTACATTTATAAATATTACACTCAAAAATATATTTTTACACAAAAATACTATTTAAATTTAATTTGCTCCAATTAAATTATTAAAATACTTTTAAGACCGTAAATAAAAATTGCGGGTGGTACAGTCTTCCCACCTTTTAAAAAGTTTCGTCCTCGAAACTTGAAAGTAGAAAAGAAAAGTTATAAGAGCAAAGTCGGTTTTCAAAATTGCAAACTAATTCATTTCCAAGAATTAAAATCGAAATTCATCCAAACTTTTAGGAAAAGTTTCAAAAGTACTAATCTTCTTTCATGAAACGACAAAGCTCTTGTTGTGCACACAAGAGCACTAGCATTCCAAGTCGAAGACAAATTTAGAAATACAAAATCATACGTAGATATGCGTAGGACAAGTTATTAGACGTCTCTGATAATGAGTCATGTCGACAAACCAACGTTAAGGCCAAATAAAAATTGTCAACAACTTAAACTTTCTTTTGAAAAACAATCTTGAAAACTTAAAGATTCGTTCTTCAATCTCCAAAAGAAGTTAACTCTTTGAAAATGTAACATTAGAATTTGATAAAGTGTCAAAAAGAACTAAAAACTTGTTAAAAATCCTGCAAAATGAAAAACAAGTCGGGCATAATAATTACAAGTCAAGAAAAAGAAGTCTACACACAACGTACTGAAGGAACTAAACCAGATTTCTAGGAGTAAAGGGTCACGAYAAGGTCGACAAAAGATTGAYGAACAAKGAGATTCGATGGCTACTAGCTTCAAACCTAAAGGAGAAACATGACAGAAGGGTAAAAGGGAAAAAGAACGGTAAGGCTCATGGTCAAGAGGAGGGAAAAACTACGAAACCTAGGGATACCACGTACACCCAAATTCCAAGTAGAAAGGTCACCTTCTAGGCTTACAAGCTAGTCCACAACGGAATGTAGTTCACCATGCTTCCACTGCGCACTCTGATCTACACTCCCTCTAACATCACTAGTACTACTCAAGATCAAAACTACACTCATCACTCAGCCAGAGTCAACTATAACTCTCCCAATAGGGTAAGTCCCTCATTCAAGGTTTCTAACTCAAAGTAATTTGAGCTTCCTAGCATGCGAAACAAAATCTCGCTATATACTCGCAACTACAGGTATGAAAAGATGACACTCTCCTAAACCATAATCACCATCAACTAAAAAGGTAAACCAGGGTAAAATCCAAAGTGGTATTTCTTTCAAGCATAGGGCAATGAGATACCTATTATAACACTCATGGAAAGCTACACTAACCTTATGATCAACTCAGGTCTCCGAGTAACACTTACATTACCAAATTCTCAATCTCCAAAACCCTTAAGAGACTACACTACCACTACCAAAGGTACACTATCTAAGTCTTTCTCTCACTTCACTAGGTCAAAAGTAACTCATACTCTCTTACCTAATATCGGCAAGGTCCAAGCTATCAACTCCTCGAAACATACCCTACTGCTTTGGAACATAGCTAGAGAGGGGTCCAATCTACAAAAGAGTAAGGATAACAACAGGGCACGGAAAAAGTAAGAATTTCTAAAGGCAAGTGAGTCACGATAGGAATAAGGCTCAAGGGAATGAACTTCAAGAGTAATGGTAAGGAGTACATAGACACTTATTGGAGTCAGAAAGACACTTGAGGCAAGGAGAAGATCGGTAGATTTACGCGTAAGGCAGAGTCCAACGGGGAAAGTAGAGAAAAAAATGGAAAAGAAATGATGCAAGGAAGGATCAAGGTTTAACTTACACACTCCTTAAGACTTCGGGATTTCCACCACAAGGTCACAACTCCTAAGTTCCTAGGCATACCCTTGAAATAAACACTATGGCACTCCGGTAAGGTAGCTTGCGCTCAAGAAAATCCTTTGTAATAAAAACGGTTTATAGTTTTGTTTACCAAAAGTATGGGCCAAAACATTTTCAA
>VHZZ01009335.1:15177-37572 GCA_009801015.1 Silene noctiflora
GGCCTCTACTCGATCGAGTGACTAAGCTACTCGATTGAGTAGCCTCCGCTAGATCGAGCCTCCTAACTCGAAGGGGTACTATGACGAAGGACTAAACCCCAGGGACCAACAATGGTCTAAAAAAGCGTCTATGGTCAGTCAATGACTGTCAAAGGGTCCCTAACAAGGACGGGTATTACAGGTGGAGATGGAGAAAAAAGCATATTGGGCAATCAAGGAGCTTAAATTTGATGCTACTCTATGTGGTGAGAAAAGATTATTGGAACTTAATGAACTTGATGAATTTCGTTTGCAGGCCTATGAAAGTTCTCGTCTCTACACGAAGAAGACTAAGCGGTGGCATGATAAGAAGATACTCAAGAAAGACTTTGAAGTTGGAGATAAAGTTCTCTTGTTCAATTTACGATAGAAGATTTTTTCGAGCAAGCTACGATCAAGGTAGTCCGATCCATACACCGTCACTAATGTCAACAAGCTTGGCTCTATTAAAGTGATGACCACAAATGGAGATAAATTCAAAGCCAATGACCACCGATTGAAGATTTATCATGAGAATGCTATAATTAGAGTTGTGGAGGAAGTTTTCTTGGAGCTTTCATCTTTGGAGAATTAATTTTTCAAGCTACATTACGTCGTGCAGGACGTAAAATTAACGCTTCTCGGGAGACAACCCATGTTTTGTTGTAATTTTTGAACATTTTATTGCTTTCGTAAAATTAGAGACAATTTTAGAGAAAATGTTATTTGAATTATGTTATTTAGGTGAAAGAAGAAGAGAAGAAGGCCAAATGAAGGTTTTAACACGCTTCCCCATACTGTCGGAGTAGGTAACCCCGAAACGGGTCGTAGCTAAAAAGTTTTGAAGAGAAAAAATCGAAAAAACATGAAGAAGTCAGTGACCCCGGGGGCCCGGGGTGGGTGACCCGATCGGGGTTGTAGCTCCAGTTTTTTCACTCGGTTTTCAATAACACGAGTTCAACACTTCACTTCTTCATTCTCCTTATTTCGACAGTACACCTCCCTCTTCCCTTCTCATTTTTTTTCACTCATACTCACTAGATCTACTTGTTCTCATCATTTTGCAAGGATTTTCTCATCCTAGAATCATTCCATGTAAGTATTCGTGCTTCCCCTTTTTCAATTTACTCATTTAATTCACTAGAAATTGATTTTTCACAAACCCTAGCTCAATTTGGAGGAAATTTCGAAATTGCATTTGTTCAGTGGAAATTGATTTTATAGTGTGAATTAATTGCTTATCGAGTAAGTTATTGATTTAATTGACTCTATTACACATGATTTGAGTGATTGTTTCTTGATTTTCATGCTTAAATTGTTGAAATTTTTCAGAAATTTCAATGGCTCCTAAAAAGAGTAGAGGGAAACCATAAAAAAAGGCAAAGAAGGGCTCAAGATGAGCCTAGTTATGAAGAAGAAGAGGATGTTGTGACGGAAGAAGCACCCGAAATTCCCGAATATCATGATAATGACTATCCTGATGTCATTTTTGCTTCTAAAACCCAATGAGACAATTGGGTAGCCTTGAAATCGAAAGGTATGAAAGCTACCAAGTTCAGTAACAATGATTCTTTGAGAAGTATTGGGTTGGATAAGCATGTGAAAAACTTGTTTAAGGGTCTTGATATGAATTATGCTTACACTATGAACTATAAGACCATTCCCCAACTCATACTTGAGTTCTTGAGCTCATCTGAGTTCCACAAGTCCAAAAGGAGGGAATTCGTTCACGGTGTTAGCTTTCATTTGTTTAATCGTGATTACCGTAAGACCTTGGGATAATTTGAGGAAATATTTAGCTTGAAACATGAGGACCTTCATGTCGACCCACCCGAGGGGTATAACCCCGTCAACGCTTGAAATGCTATCTCTCAACAACCGTTTGTCAATTGGAACCATGTGCACCATCAAACCATTCATTACCCACCCATCCGTATTTGTCAAAGATTTATAGGTTGGACCTTCTTAGGTCGCAACGAGCCTCACTCGGTGATGATGTTAGAGGTGGCTATTCTCGGGACCTTTTTAAATGTGGATGGCGACCCGGATCGGAAGCTTGATATCCCTTACCATTTTGCAACCCGTTTGACCAAACAAAAGAATTTGAACAATAGTGATATTGTGTTGGGTGGTTTGACTACTAGGATTGCTAGACAAGTTTGTCATTTTAACCAATAGACCACCGACCTTCAACCTTTAGCATCGGGTCCTCAAGATGTGGGTGTGGGATTAGATTATGATTATTTTCAATACTTGAATTGGTTTAGGAGTTCTCATTCACACATGATATGGAGGACAGGCAATCATGACTCCATTAAGCTTCCCAGTGAGCTTTCTTCTATCGACATGCTTACGCGTGGTCCACCACGATTAGAAGGGCAACCCTTCACCCGTAAGACCTACTTCTTGACCCTAAGATATGAGACACCCAATGTACCCACCACCACCTATAGTTGTCGCATTGAGGTGGGTCAATCATCTACTGCACAACCCTGTCCCTATAATGATGAAATGATGGACATGATGAGGAATTTGACCTTGAATGTCAATACCACTCAAAATGACCAAGGATTTGCCTTGACACCCATTTACGATCATTTTTCTAGGCAGGGTGTTATTCCACCCCAGGGCCCTCACCCCTCATTCTAGACTTGACCCGAGGGTGGATTTACGTCTTCTTCTTCAGGTTATAATGCAGGTACTTATGAGCCCGGTCCGGATTATTATGGTTCGGATTATGGAGTTGAAGGTGTTGGTTGTGGCTATGGCGAATATGGAGATTATGGTGTTGGCCGAAACATCTATGGATTTGATGGTAAGTATCATAGTAGGAGCATATATGGTGCTAGTTCTAATGCGGGTGCGTCGGGATCCGGTGGTGATCAAGCACCTAGTTATCAAGCTCCTAATGAAAATCTGGGCTACATGTGGTGGCCTTTTTCTTGAATATGATGACTTGGAGGATCCCCTTGTACATACTAGCTTGGGGGAGGCTAGTTCGTTTAGTACGCTTTCCTTTCTTTGCATTTAGTTTTTAGTCATTCCCTTTCCCCATTAAACATTTTGTCTTGCTGGATTATGTGCTGAGAACCGTTTCTACAGTTTGATGGTTGTAACTTGTTGTGTACATTAGGGACAATGTGATGTTTATCTTGGGAGAGGGATTTGTATCTAGTTAGAGCATGTTAGTTTAGATTGCATGTAGAATAGTTGAAAAAAAATCAAAAATTTGAAAAAATTGTGCCTTTCATGAAATTTTGTGCTGCATACCCTCACTTGCTTGTTGTTATTTCTCTTTCCTTATCCCAATTGTAGCTTTATAGCTATTGAATCACACTTATCTACGGGATTTTGCATACATGAGGATGTCTTGACATAGTGGGTGGGGGATAGAATTTAGACCTAGTAGGCTTGTTCTTGACATTGGCAACCTACAAATTTGGTAAGGTAGAGCCTCCTTAGACTGGTGCATCTATACCCGGTCTCACTTAGGTGAGCGTAGTCTCCTTATGGTGTGCGTTACATAAAAAAACGCATAGGTATGGTCTTTATTCCACTTCTCATGAGCATTGCATTCATTTTTGTGAGCACTTGAAGCCATTCACATGACTATATATTATTGCCTTCTTGAACCCTTACACACAAAATATCCATATCTAGCTACATGAAAAATTTGCCGACCTTGTTGAGCTAGTACCTTTGTCACTTGTGTTTGGATGCTCATTTGAGATATTGTTCTTTTTATGTCATTGTGAGCTTGGTTGGGCGGAATTACTGATTTCCGTGCCTTGAATTGTTTCTTGAGTTCGAAGAAATTGATGGAAAAAATGAGAAGTTGAAAAAAAATATGATGTGAAAAGAAAAAAAAAGAATTGAAAAAAAAAAGAGAAAATTGAAGAAAAGAGATTTAAAAGATTGAGAAATGAAAAAGAAAGAAGCATGAAATTGAATTTATTGAAAAGAAAAGAGAAGAAGAGGTTTTGTGTAGTAGTTTCCATGATATTTACCATAATTTTTGGGAAGTTTACACTTGATTTATCATTGAAAGGGAGTCATTATACTGTTTTTGGCTTCGTATCCTCTACTTGGGATTGGGTTGGGGTTTGGATTGAGAATCCATGCACTTATTGGTTAGTTGCTAGCTTGACTTAGCTCCACTTTCCATAATTCATTTGTTCCCCCTTCTTACCCATTGCACTTAACCTTCTCTTACCTTTGGCTTCTTTCTATGCTTGCATTTGATTGTTTTGACTTGTGATCTTGGAATGGTTACCATATTAGATTGCGGGCGCACTCTCATAGGTTGAGGTTAGGTGAGTGTCACTCATATATACTGCTTTTTACATACAAATGTGTGCTTGAGTGTACCGGAAGAGTCCATTGTCAAAAGATCATGCAAGAGCCGAAAAGTTTAGATAAAATCTTTCATGCTACGCCGCCATGTAAATCTCATCCATGTTTTTGCATTTCTCTATATGCTCATCTTGTTTCGGGATTATGATTCATTGTGCTTGTTAGCTTATTTTGGGATTTGCAATTGATAGGATTTAGTGACTCTTTGCCCTTGTCTTAAATTGTGTGTTTGCTTGGGGACAAGTAAGGGTTTAACTTGGGGGAGTTTGATATGTTGTATTTTTACATGATTTTTACCACTCTTTTAGCTCGTGTTTACATGTCATTTGCACTTTATAGAGTGTTTTTATGAGCTAATTCCGTGTTCTAGGTGTTTTGCATGCTTTATCATGTTTTTGTAGGAAATGGAGCATTTGATGGCTTTTTCCTATCAATTTGGTATTCACCGCGGATCACGAGGCTACATGAGAGAAGTTTAGGCTATGGAAGGGCGTTTTGGGAGGATCCAAGCAAGCCGAGGAAGAAAGAATGAAGTTTGGTTGCTACTTGAATGAAGAAATGAAGCTTAAAAGGAGTTCCAGTGAAGAAAGGGAAATTTCACGCGACCTCAAGCCTTGACCCGTACCCCTTGGGCTCAACACACTTGGCATTTGAGAAGAAATAAGCTACAAAATAAAATAGCTATGACCCCTATCGGGATTAGTGACCCTGGCCTCATGGGGTGGCATATGGATGTGTCTTAGTAAGAGAAATGACGAAGAATAGGAAGGGCCTTGTAACCCCGATCGGGGTGGCTGACCCCGGGTGCCCGGGGTGGCTTGTCACTATGCCAAAAAACTTTGTATCCCTCTCTTTATTCTATATAAGGTTAGGTTTTCCATCATTGTAAGCATCGAATAATTTACAATTATGTTCTTCCCTAAAAACTCTAGTTTTAATCTTAGTTTGTAATCCTTCAAATAATCAATTCCAAACTTTGTTCAAGTTAATTTACGGGTTTATTTTTCTCTTGTTCTTCAAGTTCTCTCCTAAGTTGGTAACCCTTATTTCCCTAGTTTATTATCATTTTATTTCCAGTTTATATATTGTTGTCATGTTCATGTTTATCCATCTTATTGTTGCTAGTTTACTCGCAATTATGTGTGAGTAGTTTCTTTATCTAGGGGAGGGGAAGCCATGTTTGATTAGCTACTATGTTATGTTAAGTTAGAGAATTACATCATCAATTTGTTGTTTATTATACATGTTTATTTGTTCTTATTGTTAGCCTTTGATTCTTGATCAAAATTCTTGGTTAATTTGTTATTCTTGTCCTAAGAGCGAAAGTCGGGATTAGAATTAGGCAAAGCATGTAGTTTGACCTAATTTGTGCGAGAGCTCGTTAGTAATCGTTCTATGATTAAGCGATAGGCCGAGAGGAAATTGCTAAAAACCTAAACAACAATTGATCATATGTTCTAATTAAGTCGGCATTACTTTATGCTAATCACATGTTAACCTCGTTCCCCCTAAATTCTTATTCATATTTGTTTACAACTCATTTTTATCATTGCTTTACTTTAATCAAACCAAATCAAAACAATCGTGACCGACCTTGATAGAACTCTACTCATAGTTAATCATATTTGTATCCCCGTCTCCCTGAGATCGACCCCTATGTCCCTAACTACATTTATTTGTTGGTTAGTTAAGCATATGGTAATTTATCTTTGTTAGGTGTGCGACAAGCCTATCAGACATTATCTTGAATAAAGTGATTAGGTGTAAAAACACCTTAAAACGGTTAGATAATCTTAGGCAAGACACTACGGAGACGGTTAGCCATGATTTTTGAAATAATCTTATAAATTGTTGAACAAAGACTAATAGGGCGAAAATGGTTTGTTGTTTGAGGGTTATCAACTTTAGAAATCAATGCTATGAAAGTATGGTTAGTTTTATAATAATTTACCTGAATGGAAAAATACTAAAACTGTTTTAGTAACAGATTTTCCTACAATATCCTAATATTTTTGAAAGAACTCTGCGGGAAATCCATCGGGACCTGGACTTTTATTTGTAGCTAAACTAAACACAATTTGTTTAACCTCTTCCATACTAATATTACTTGTAAGAAATTTGTTATCTTCGTCTGTAATTAATCCATTAATAGACTTAAAATCCTCATTCTTGTCGAAATTACAAATTTGGTTTTTTGTAAATCTAAGTTTAAACTCATCTGATATTTCTTGTTTAATAAGGTCTTTATCAGTAATACAAGCACCATCCTTATTTATAAACTGCTAAATTCCATTTCTACTATGTCTAATCGCGGCACAACTTTAAAAAAACTTGGTATTATTATCTCCAAAATTCGCTTTGTTTATACGAGATTTTTGTTGCCAATAGACACGTTTATAGTCAAGAAGTGCATCACGCTTTTTCAACCATCTCAATTGCGCGTTTTCTAAATCGGTAATATGAGAAGAGCCTAGTTGTTGTATATTTTCTAACTTTTTTTCAGCAATTGAAAGTTGTCTAAAAATATTTTCAAAAGTAGACTGATTCCATTTCTCAGCCTTTTGTTTTAAAATTTTGCATTTTTAAGAAAGACAGAACATATACGATCCATGAAACTGATATTGCCAACAACCTTTGACCAATTTACCGAAATTTTCCGAAGAGTCCACATAAGTTCAAAACAAAAAGGATGGGCTTTTTTGTGAATTTGGTTTTGGTTATGAAACTTCACTGAAATCAGACAATGATCAGAGCTGGTGAAAGCACGGTGGACAAATTGCATGTTTGGATATATACTCTTCCAATTAGGAGAGGCTAAGGCTCTATCAAGGATTTCAAAAACATTTTCAGAACCAGTTTTCTTTTTTCTCCAAGTAAAAAAATTACCGGAAAAAGGAAGATCAATACAACTAGTATTACTTAAGAAACTATTTAATCTTAAACAACTCGCATTGGTAACCTTTGCACCTCCTTATTTTTCACTAGGATTCTTAATCTCATTAAGATCCCCTACTAATAAGAAAGGCAAATCAAGATTAAGGACAAAATTTGAATCTCATTCCAAAATTCCGACTTTTCGGCCGGTTGAGCTTGAGCATAAATAAAAATAAGGCAAAATACTACATTCTTCGTTAAGTCACACATTTCACAAACAATGAATCTTTTCGACTTAAATATGACATTTATCGAAAAAGTCATTGAGATAGACTCTTTCCAAAATAACCAAATACCGCCTGATACTCCTGTACTAGGAATAAAATCACAATTATTAAACCCAAAATTAGCTATCAAATAAGGTTCAGACATAGAAGTCGATTTAATGTCACATATAGCTAAGATTTTAATCCCATTTGATGGAGAAAAAGAAACATACATCGAATGTATTACCTCATATTTTACTTGTTTTTGAGCATATGTGTATTTTTTATGAGCTTATTACCTCAAACTTTATTTTTTTTAAGCATATGTGTATTTTTTATGAGCTTATTAAAGTTTATAACTTAGATTTTAATTTTTTTCCATCAAAAATCAAATTGAACTAAGTTTGTATGTAATGTTTTTGAGTTTTATTGTAATTTTTTGAGCATAATGTTTTAGTGAATGAACTCATAAACTTTATAGTAAAACTCATAATTTTTAAAACAAAACTCAAAAAATTTATTATAATGCTCAGAAACTATAAAACGGGTGATAGTACATCGGATGTATAATTCACTTACTGCATTTGATGAGCAAAAAAATTGACGGATTGGTCCGAATTAAAATCGAGTTATTCTCTCACAAAATACTTCAACTTCATAAGTTTAGTTAGAAGTTAAAACAAATTATTAAATTGGGTTTAATTACAATTAGAGATGTTAATGGGGCGGGTTTTGGCAGGTCTTTCAATTGTGCCTTTTACCAGCACAAGATGTTAGATCATTTTGCGGAAATTTATTAGTACGAGAGTACGAGATTAATATGTTTTAGATTCAAGATTTATATTTTTAAAATTTTTTTTGTGAGAAGATAGGTAATTTGGCGGGTCAACGGGTCCCCACGGAAGGGGACGGGTTTGAAAATTTCAACCCGCTGCTGGTCGTGGGGCGGGTGTGGGTTCGCATTATAGTTCGCGGATGCGCGTGCGTATTACCCCTCCTCCGCACCCACACCGCCCCATTGGCATCCCTATTTATTCACACATGATTTGATTACTAGAGAGACCATCATAAAATTTCAGAGAGCTCAGTAATTTAAAACGTAGTCATGATCAGGGTTGTTTATGAATCGGGTCTGTACCAAAAAACTGGAACATACCTAATTTCGTGGACTAAAACATGAATCAAAAAATTTGCAACGCTAATTGTACGGGTCTGGACCCGATCCAATTATTGTGAATATCAGTCCTGTCACGGGTCCACACAATTCATCACTGCGGTTCGGTGCACAGTTCTAGTCTAATGAATCATGGCTGGTGTACTATATCGCTATACAATTTGAATCTGCTTCATTGTTTTCTCCATTTCCTCTCTAATATACCCTTATTTTAATATATTTGTTTCTCTATTCATTGAAACATTACTTTATAAAATGAATACAACCATTATATAGTCACATGATTTAATAAAAACCGTTAAAACGGAGCTCCATTTCATTCGAGGAAATGAAGAGAATCCGAACCGTTCACTATGTGTGTTTGATAGATGCGCGGGAACATCAACCACAAGGGTTTCCTCCATAACTTAATTCTGAACTTGAATCAAAAACAAAACACAACAAAAATGGAGAAAAAATGGAGACAAGTTGAAGACATTGTTGGGAGCACAGGAAGCATAAATCTATCTCCTGTTAAACAAGACAATGATTCAGTGATAGATCTGAGTTCCCAGGTTCATCACCTTCCTTGTTGTATCAAGTTCACTGGTCCCACTCATGTTTCCCACTATTTCAAGCCCAAATCCGCTGAAATTGAGATTGATGGTTTGCAAGTCCAAGAAGCCTTCTTTAGGGGCCGCAAATTGAACGGTGTTACTCTCAACCTTCCACAGGGTTATTCGGGTAATTTCGCCTTCTTATACCAACTATTTTCCCCGTCTCACTCATTTGTTCACCTTTTTTATTACACGTATTTTAATTAAAGGCAAACAGATGATTGAGACGGGGGAGGGGAGTTTGTGTTTGCTGGTAATTTAGATATCTGGGTTGTGCCTTGTGAAGAGCATTATTTTTATTTTGAATGTTGTTGAATTCATTTATGAAAAGAACCTTTGAATCATTATATGTTCTCAGTTCATTATCTGAATTGATAAATAAACGATAGTAAAATGAGAATACAGACTAACTATTAAGTGCATTTTTCGTCGTTCTACAATGTTACATCGAATATCAATCAGAAAAGAAAATGACTGGAGAAGAGAATGTGTCTCAAGGTTGTATCGCATAGTGTTAGGTTAGCAAACATTCTGCAAGGCTATGGTTTACTATCTGAATTTGAATCGAGTTGTTGGCTTGAAAGTTTGAAGCTGCCATTCTATAGTGTTTGTGCTAAACCCATAAACCTATGTAGCCCTTTTTTTTTGGTGAGTAGGAACATATATTAGAGTATTAATGATTCAATCTGAAATGGTTTATTTTTAATGTTTAAAAGCCGATTCATAGTTTGAGAAGGTTTTAGCTTTTCCCCGAGCGCTATATTTCTCATTTTAACTCAAGTTAATGCCTTTAACGAACATGTTAGGATGTTAGGGAGATGGCAAGACCAAACCCCTTGATTGGATAACTATCGGATGAGAGGGAATTGGTGGTGACAGAAATGGAGGGATCTACTTTATGTTCTGCAAGACAAATTAAAATCCTTCCAACATAAAAAGATTCCCAAGGAAAATAACATTGTTCGATTCCCCGCACCCCTCTCTTTTCCTTCCCCCTACGATTTTATGCAAACAAACCCTTAACTATGAATAATGGTGAGCTACACTTCCGCAACTTTTAAATTGAGTTTGCCTGTTTTCTCATTTGGATTCAGCGATTCACTACATTTTTCATATATTCCCGCTTTTGATTAGAAATAACCCATCGAAACACTCAAGCAAATATAGGTCTCATATTTCTCACATATTTTTCATTTCCGGAGACATTGTTCCAAAAGTGAATGGAGGGAGTACTTATTTATCTCTCTAAGGTGGAAGTAATAGTGAATTAGAATTTAGAACATCATAATTTAGTTTCTTTTGACAGCAATAATCATTATTTTGGCCTCCTTCTCTCCGTCTTGCAAATGTGCATCCTTAGCTGCATCTGCATGACTGCATCTCATGTGCTTAGTTAACAAGTCTTTATTGCAAATATTTAGCATTAACAGTCTGTTATTTTGAAATATTTGGCCCTTTCTGACTATTTATGGATTATGACAAGATGATGTTCTGATCTATCTGCAGGATTTATCATGGGAAAGAAAAAATCTAGTGAGGATAAAACTAACAGAAGACACGGTGGATGTAAAGCTTCGGAAATTTCTAATGGCAATGATAATACTTGGGAGATGCTTGCTAAGAGTGGTAACATGACATTTTGGAACCATGACAGTCTTCCCTCCCAAGAGGATGCCTCTTTGCGTTTGTTTCACTTGTTTGCTGTTGCAAAAGCAGTAAGTTATCCATTTTATTATCTCTTTATATTGTATATGCCCTGAATATTGTAGCCATTCTAAAATATATTTTATGTTTAACTTCATTGAAGGCAACTATGTTGAGCGCTGAAGGTGATTCAGGATTAGACTTTACATAAGATAAATGAAGTTCAGAACTATTAATTTTGTGTTAAAGTTGTGGTAATTTAAAACGAGAAGGAGATAGCTCTTTCATCTCTTCAAACAGCCTAAATACAGGATAGCAGCGACCATAACCTTGTTATTCTGACTCCTCACTTTTGGGACGTACCCATGTCCGACATGACACTTGAGAATATGAGAAACGTGTATATGATCCTTATGAAGACAAATCTCCTAGAAGAGCTGAAAGTGGAGGCCCAAGGGTGGCATGTTTAAAACTTGAAAAGAGATTTTATATGAAATTTGATGATATTGAGCCTTAATTTTCAACATATCTCTATTCCAGCTTAAAAATTTTCAGTATTTCAAATTCTTGAATATATTTATGTTTTGTCCCAACTCCCAGCACTCATTTCCTAATATGATTTACGTTGAGTTCCTTCATTTAGAATTCTTATCTTAGTACTATATAACATGACACAATATAATGTTCGTTTCTCCTACTAACCTTCTCTCCATTCCTCCTGGCATGTTAATTGCACTCCTAACACTTCCCTTTTAAAACTGCAGCTGCATGAGCCATTGAGTGATGAAGATTTAAATTCTGCATAAAATCTAGAACTCCTGATCGTAGTGAAAGGTAGTCTTTCTATGCTCTTTGAGATCTAGTAGTTATGTTTAAAACTTATCTCGATGAAAAAATGTTGTTTGTATTTTCTTAGCATTATAGTACGTCGAGCAGTTCCTATATTATGTTCCTGTCTCATGACCTGGATTCTGTATACGCAGTACTAGGACTGCTAGAGTACTAGCAATACTTACAAAACAACAACATTGCCCCGTGCCTCTAGGGCTCATTTAAATTATGCGTTAAGAGGTGTTCAACATACGCATACTTACCTCTGTGTTAGCAACACATACAAACTGTTTACAGAAGTCTGAATAAAAATTGCTCCGAGAATTGCATCAAATGACTCATACTGCACAAAAAAGGAAGCGTAACCAATTTAATGAGCTGTTTTGTTTTATATCATCATAATATATAACCAAGGAGTAATGAGTCATTGACTGATTGACTACTGGTAAAAATGGAAATAACTAGCTATAATTACGTAATGCTCAATTAAATAGTTTAACTTTTTAATCCAGTCGTTTTGCGATCAATGAGCTACGCAATTTTTGTTAAGCATTGCACCTATATTTTGTGACCAACACATACTTATCAGTACTTGATATTTCTCAGTTGATTGCATGATTAATTTAGATCTTCTCACAGTCAGACAGTTTCATATAGAAATGTGCAAAATTTTAGTCCTTTTTAGCAAGTGCAGGGGGAGCGTGGAAAGCTAATACAAGTAGGACTTCTACATGTTAGTCTTTTATGAGTCATTTATTAGGTCAAGGGGTTTTCTAGGCAGCAATTTAGCTATATATAGGTTACAGTTTGGCTTAGTTTGAAAAACGCCCCTCAGGCGCAGACGACACCAGCATCCCATCACCTCGCAGGATTGGCTCAGCGAGGCAGGCGCCTCACTCTGAGGCACAAGGTACTTGCAGGAGTGCTTTTTGCTCTGAGTGCATGACACTTTAGATTACTCAAAAAACCATCCAAACCCTTTCTATCTCTCGTTATCGTGCCTTCCATGTAATGTTACCACAAAGCATCTCCTTCCACTATTTGTGTCCTATCACTTGTAATGGCTCTTTTCTTCTCTATCTCTTCTGTCTTTTTGTGCTTTTCCTCTCATCTTTAGATTCTCTGATATCCTCTCATCGTAGAAGCGCCAAAGCCAAACCGAAAGTTGTTATACTCAGGGACGAAGCTAGGATAAAATTACGACCCGGGCCGATTTCGACTTCGTACCATGTCTTCACTATATATAAGGACTTTTTGATTAGATAAGTTACGAAACATACAAATTAATTTTTATTTTTACGTAATTATTAAATTATACATTGATTTTTAGAAGGAATTCTCCATATTTTATATATAAAGCGTTTTTTTATCTAAACGGTCAAACAAATGTAAAATATAAATGATAATAAACTTATTTTAAGATGGTTCTATTATAAATTAAGGTGAGACAACCGACATAAAACAAATCACTATTGGAGTAATGGTAAAATTGTTTACTTAATTAGGACTATTCCTAATGATAAAAATGGTTCCCTACTTTTAATTACAGAAATCCTAGTTAGCATTAAAAATATAATAGGTCGAGTCTTCGAGGAGAGGAGTATATTCGATGCTAAATAAGAAAATTCTTAAAAAAAAAAAAATGAAAACGGGCATTACCGGAGTCGAACACGCGACCTCGTGGCAGTCTTAACACGTGTTAGATGTTTACCATTATGCTACTACAGATTATTGCTAAGTTACTGCCATTTATTATACTTAACATTGACAAGTTCGCCCGGGCCATGGCTCGTTCGGCCAGGGCTGAGCTTCGTCTCTGGTTATACTGATCCGAGCTTTAAACGAGTGTATTTGTGTCTATATGTGGTGGTGAACCTTGATATGAATTTTTCCTCGGCCATGTGTATGCAGTACAAGTTGGAGACCTGAAATTCACATTAGGAGCCATGGTAGCTTCTGCTGGTGAAATACTGAAGTCGATACTTCTGAGTTCTGAACAAGCTTTTCAAGGGAATGTCCCACCATCTTTTGTGGATTGAATCAAGGAGCTCAACCGCCCAAGGAATATTCTGCTATTGCTGTTGCACTTGTTAAGACTTTGTGTTGAATTTTAATTGTCAACATATGAATCATTAAACCTATTAAATTGTTATGATGTTCTTGTTTTCTGAGGTCTATTAAAGGTCTGATCCTGTACAAGAATTTGAACAAATATTATTGGATTCCAATTTGACAATTACAAATGTATACTATTACACTTCGTAAAAGGTTTGGGAATGCAGTAAAAAATGGATTTTGGCCAAATTAGATAGTTTCCGCGGTTACTGGACTTTCCTCCTTTACCTTAGTCCTAGAAATACCAGGGATTTTTGTACGCGAGCGGAATCAAAGTTTCTTGGCAGCCACCCAGGGGATTGGAAAGAAGGCTAGCCTGGCATTTTCTAGCCGGCCAGGGTATGTTAGATTCAAATTTGACTTACGTCCCGCATAAGTTATAATTCTCCAGCTTTCTGTCTCTTTTTCCAATTTCAGCTCATTCATTTTTTAACTTGCAATCTGCATTCAGTCCTCTAGTCTCCTATTGCATCACTGATTCACTGTTGAGCTGATTTTGCATAAAATCAGTTCGCAAGAAAATTACCATTAACAATAGATAATCTCATCCAAGTTTTTCTCTTTCATTTTGAGCCTCTATTCTTGAAAACGCCGGAAAGAATGACTTTCTAAGTTTATCGTTCCTCCACTACAACAATAATAATCGAAAAAATGTTCAGCTCGTTCATTCACCAGTAATCTCTACAAGAGCAAGTTTCATCTTTAAAGTGGTGGAACCGATTTCGATCCCGAACAACAATTTTCCTGACATAGATGCCTGAAATGAGCTTAGCGTATGTGTGAGAATCTCTACACATTCTGACATTTGTAACTATTCTGATAACTGTACTTTTAGGTGTTCTCAGAAGCGCAAACGCTAATGCTAACTTTTGACTATGATATCTTAACCTCTGTCGTTTTTCTTCCTCATTAACATTATGTGCAACTTCTGATATATCAGGAATGTACCCTTCAAACTTCAATTGCCATTCCATTTCGTTGATCATCTCATATATTTCTTCCCAATTTCGATTTGACTTATCTTGTGAAACAAAGGTGTAAACCTTTCTTTTCACCTCAACCAAACTAATCCCAGGAATTTGATCAAGCCCTTTATCTGATACCATAGTCCTGACATTTGCCGAATCAGACCAATTTTGCCCTTTAGCATACATATTGGCTATCTTAATATAATCACCTGCATTTTGCGAATCTAATTGTAGAAGTTCTTTTGCTACTCGCTCGCTCACTTCTAGGCTTTGATGATCAGTAGCCGTGCTCAAAAGGGTTCGCCATACCACATCATTAGGTGGCATTTCCATTGTTTCAATCAGATTGAAGGCTTCATCAAACATAGCAGCTCGGCCTAGAAGATCTATCATACATCCATAATGTTGAATTTCAGGTCTAATTTGATGCTCGAACCTCATTTTGTTGAAAAACTGGATACCCTCTTTAACAAGGCCAGCATGTCTACAAGCACTTAGCAGACCCAGGTAGAGAACAGCATCTGGGTTGATCCCCTTTTCGAGCATTTCCGAGAAGAGTAATATAGCCTCAGCACCCTGCCCATGAACCGCGAGGCCTGATATCATTGTACTATACGTCCACTGATTCTTCGTGCTCATACTATTGAAAACAATTAGACCCCCCTCTACAGACCCACATTTTAGGTACATATCTATCAGAGAAGTCTCTATTATAGTATTCAGACCTCGAAAGTTCCTCAGTAAGTAGCAATGTACAGACTTACCTAAATCAAGGGCACCCAAATGAGAACAAGCTGAAATCAAACTTACCAAAATGCTTTCTTCAGCCCTACAACTGCCTTCTTCCATCATTTTCCAAAATAATTTGACACACTCCCACCACATTCCCAAATTAGCATGAGACGCGATGAGCGCACTCCAAGAAGCAACGGTTTTCCGTTCTGTTTCTTGAAAAACAGCACAGGAATCTCTAATATCTCCACACTTCCCATACATGTTGATCAGACTATTCTGAACAAACACATCGCCTCGCAATCCAAATTTACAGATTTGCCCATGAATCTGCTTCCCTAACATCACCAAACCCAGGCTAGCACAGTCTTTTAGAACAAAAGGGTATGTAAAATTATCAGGTAAATTTCCAGTTTCAAGCATTACAACTAACAGACCAAGTGATTCATGAAAACCACCATTGTTAGTGTGACCTCTAATCATGGTGTTGAACTGAAATGTATCAGGATCATCAATTTGGTTAAAAACTGATGATGCATAATCCATATTACACCAGTTTGAAAGGGCACAAACTGAAATAAAATTACTGACACAAAAAGAGTTGCAGAAATATCCTAGCTTTAGTACATTCCCATGAACTTGCTTCAATTCCGCCACGGATTTGCACTTCTTCAACAATGACACACATTCTTGCTCTCTCAACCTAATGCTGGTATCAAGCTTTTGTGGGTAATCCTCTTTTGGCAATAACAGTTGAGGTTGATGATGTATTTGTAGCCTAATCATCTTATACTTGCATTATGATACTTAAAAAAGTGCTAAACTTCTCATGTGACTTGAAATGAGGAATCTTTGAGGTAGAGTGGAATGTGCAAAAAGTTGAAACATGTTAAAGATGAAAATTAGTCATCCATGAGAATTGCGAGGGAAAGTTTTGGCCAAAGACATTATGCCAAGCTGTAGGACTTGAGGCTTAGAAGATAGGATAACGTTTAGCATTGACCTGATATGGTATGAGCCTAGACCGGTTTAACGTGTCAGTCTCGTCGGTTTCGGGGTCAGGCGAACTCGGGTCAAGTTAGTTTGGGTGTCGCATTGTCGGGATAGTTCGAGTCGGGTTGGGTTATTTCGGGTTTCGGGTTTGTATTAGGTATGCTGGTCGGGTCGTTTTCAGCTCAAGCAGGTCGGATTATTTTGAGTCAAGTTGTTTTCTGATCATTGATTAAGAGAAAAAAGGATATTCTCCTCATACCCCTCAACTTTTTTCATTTTCTAAGGTGTGTCATTCTTTTCTTGAAAAAAAAACTTTGACCGTCAATAACTCTCGGCTACAAGTACAGAATACGATAAATAATTTTTTCAAATGGATTGTCTTTACGAGCTCTTCAGTTGGAAAAAAATTCACCGACGTCTCAACTCGTAGTCGGGAATTATGGTCGGTCAGAGTTTATTAGTTAAAAAAACTTTGACCAACCATAACTACCGGCTACGTTAAAAAAGCGGAGATTTTTTTTTTCAAATTCAAAGGCCTTTACGAGATAATTGGTTTGGGAAAAAAATACCGTTTCCTAAACTTGTAGCGAGAATTATTGTCTGTCAAAGTTTTTTGGTGAAAAACGAAAGATACACCTTAAAAAATGAAAAAGTTGAGGGCTCCAAGAGAGAATATCTTGAGAAAAAAAATGTACATCATCTATTACTCCTTTTGTCCCCACTCAATTGTTTACTTTTGATTAAAATATCACCCGTTAATATAAGAGGTAAATAAATGACTGAGACGGAAACAGTATTACTTATTTACAGTTTAGTATTGATAATTGATTATGTATTCTAACGTAAATAATATTAAGTGTGATTTCAAATTAGTCATTTTAAGCATCTTTGAATCCGTTAGAGTTATGTTTTGTTGAGTCATTTTCAGGTTGGGTGCTTTTAAATTGGGTTATTTCGGACCGGGTCAGTTACGGGTAAAGGTGGCAATCGGGTCAGTCGGGTCGGGTCAAGCCAGGTCAGGTCATATCGGGTCAGTATACCCTTTCGGGTAAGGTCGGGTTGGGTTCCGATTGTTATCGGGTTGGGTCATTTCGTGTCAAATAATGTATCGGGTCGGGTCAGGTTTGGGTCGGGTCACTATCGGGTCTAGTGATTTTATCGCATTATTTCAATTTTTGTCCATTAAAATTATTTTTTCGACCATTATTTGGTTTAGTTAATTCATTATTAAGTTCACGTATCAGTCGAAACACTAAATCATATTCTCATTTTGACAATTTTAAGCATAATAATTGTCGGGTCATATATTTAATCGGGTCAATATCGGGGGTCAAAATCGGGTTGGGTCTGGGTCGGATTCGGGTCATTGATTATCGGGTTGTGTCGGGTTACGGGCCGTCATCGGGTCGGGTTGGTTTCGGGTCACAAAATTCCCGCGTCCTATCGGGTCGGATTTGCTCGGGTCGGGTCAGACTTGCCAGCTCTAGTTACGGGTCAACAAAGCTCGGGTCACGTACCGGCTCGGATCACTTCGAGTTTCGGATTGAATTCAAGTGTTGTAGTTTTGTCAATTTTGGATCTCGGGTCAATTTTTCCGGGTCGGATCAATCGAGTAATATTGATTCTGCGAGGTTGATATGAGAGCCTAAATGAGGAACCCACACGGCCCGCCTACATAACCAGTAATGATACTTTTCCTACCTCCGCCTACATGACCGCAAGCATAAGATGCTAAATTAAACATATGAGAGATGTTATCATTATACGTTTTTGATAATGCTCAACAAATGATATACTTCAAGGGTAATTCGTGTAACTAAGGAATTGATAAATAATTAATGGATGATGTAATTCGTGTAACTAAGGAATTTTTCGAACTTCCAGTAGACGAGAAGATGAAATGTTCAACAAGATATACTTCCAAGGGTATGACACTGATGCTGTTTGCCAAGGTAAGCTAACTACTAACTGGAATGACCGTCTCTTTCTTACGGTTTACCCMAAAAAAGATGTGAATCTACTCTTCTGGCCGGAGCAGCCTCAACAGTTCAGGTATGCTCCACAAATCCTTACCAAATTAAAATAAATTCGTGTTTCGTAACTGGAAAGAAACACTTAGTATTAATTAATATACTCATCGTGTGACAGGGAAGTGACACACAAGTTTGCTGATCAAATAGCGGCTACGTCTGATGTTTTATATTAGGCCATGGCTAGATGCCTGAATGCAGAGGAAGATTGCTTTCTTAAGCAAGCACAGCAAGGCTTTACACTAGGAAGGTTCACCTTCTACCCAAAGTGCCCACGCTCAGAACGTGTTCTTGGGTCCCGTCCACATCTAGATGGCTCCCTAGCTACGATAGTCTTGGCCAATAAAGAAGGACTCCATATTCAGAATGATAACAAGTGGTACAAAGTGCCTGTCATTCCTGGTGCACTGTTTTTCAATTGTGGAGATTTCGCTGAGGTATATATATTAATTCATTCTTTTAACATTATTCAGTCGGGCTCAGGCCGATTTACTACTGATGTCGTTTAACCTGCACTTATAGGTCTTTAGTAACGGGATCTTCAAGAGTACACTGCATAGAGTGGTAACTAATTCAACAAAAGACAGAACATCTGTAGCTGCTTTCTTCACTCTTAAAGCAAATCATGATGTTGGTCCAATCGATACTTTTGTCACCAAAGATCGCCTAGCAAAGTACAAGAACTATAATCCAATCGATTACATGATGAAAATGTAYGAGAACGATGTMCCTGGACGCAATGCCCTCGATTTCATGTTACTTTAATTTCGGACCCTCTTCATCTGTCTACGACTCTACGTATTATTATTATCAAGGCCGAATCTTTTGTTTAAAAATAATTGTTAGAACACATTGGTTGATGATGCCAAGTTTCTCTTGTTATTTGATTGTTTGCTCTTAGTTGAATTAATTAGTGTTCAAGCAATCAAAAGACTTTCAAGCATGCCAAATGATCAAGATGAAGTCAAGACAAAGAAATTCCCTAAGCCTTAGTTGAATGTTGTAAATGGGTGAGTAAGTGTAACATTCTTATTTAGTCGAGTGGCTGCAAAACCATGCAACAATGCACTGCATTGTGGTTTCTGATACAGTAGTTGGAGAACTTCTGAAAATATTTATAAAAACGTGTAGACTCTTATAAGACTTATTGTTTTCAAAAGATACCATTCTACAAATTTGAAGAACAAAAAGAACATGCTTTGTAAATTGTTTAAAAGATATCAATCTTGTTCATGCAAGTTGATCTTAATGCCAAAAATGGGTCTTTTACTTTTACCGCTTTTGGTAAGGTTTAGAGTTCCTATATTTTATAGAAAATACAATTTGCTTTGAAAATAGGCGGCTCTCTTGAGCCTTGCAAATCTGATATTTCTTCAAAGAGTTTTTAAATGAGAAAATGTCTTTTGTCACTTGGACAATAGATGGTTGGAGTGTTTTTAGGATTCTTCCTTTATACACTTCTCCTTCTATAAATAGATTGTTCTTTTCTCACTTATTGTTTAACACTTTCCAAAGCATTTATTGAAAACTCTTGCAAATCATTTGAGCATTTAAAGCCTTGTCTTTCAAACATTTGCAAAACGTTTTAAGTCTTAAAGTCTTCTAAACCGTAAAACTCCAAGTATCAGTTCGTTGCACCGTGACATAATAAGTTTATTCCATGATTCTCGTGTTTAAGTCTTAATTGTAATCTTCATGTTCTCAAGTGAACCACTGAGATTCTGACTCTGTAAACCAATGAGATAGAACCCATAAACTTTTGAAACGGAGTAGCTTTAAGTTTGAGTGCAACCGGGGTAGGTTGACGAGTTATTTTCATTGTAAGGGGTTTAGTAAGTTTGAGTAAATTTCTAAACAAGCAATAAAATAATGGTTGGACGTAGGCCTCGGAGTAGAGGTTGGACCAATTTTTTAAATATCGTTTGTTTGTTCATTTACTTTTATCTTTCTTTACGTTATTTAATCTCGTACCACTTTCCCAGCAGTTCTGTATCACGGTTGTCAATACTGTGACATAAACGTGCTATTTCTTCTTATGAACTTATCATTCATTAAGTTTCTCAAGTCAAATACTTTATATCTCTTACTTGTGTTACAAATTAACAAGTTAAGACAATTTTTTTTAAAGGTTCAACTAATTCACCCCCTCCCCCTCTTAGCTGTTAATCGTTCTTAACTCTTCAATAATGATGTTGTTTAAAGTAATTTTACTACATGTTGCCGAGCCTTCAACTACCATTGTTGTATGCATCTCTTGAAAGACTAATTTCATTAATTGTTTAGGATGGATATATTCATGCCAAATAAGAATTTGTGTATAATTTTAGTTTCCTCTCTTAAAAGATTCATTAATTGAAATTATTTAAAAATTGGCGAGATTTTATGAGTATGAATGTACTATTTACAAACCCTAATTTCATTAACCCTAATTAATTAAGTTCCCTAATTTAATATTGTTAATGCTTTCTGACTCCCTTTTCGGACGAGTTGCTTGAGTACTATGTGGTGAACTGCGCATTCTTCTAACTCAGTAGTGTGCACCTTAATGAGATCTTGTTTTATAATTCATATATAACTAGTATAGATCCCGCGCCATTGCGCGGTATATAGAGTTTTTATTTTTTTAGTGTATTAAATTTGCACACCATAAATATTTAATATTTATCTCTTTTGTATTTTGATATGAAACAAAAAATTTGAAATGGAAAATTAATTAAAGAGAATTAAGCTAAGGTGTCATTTTTTTTAAATGATTTTTTTTGTCACAAAACTAATAGTAATACTAAATATGTGTCAAATTATTATCTACAGTAATATATTATTGCATTATTCAAAAATTTAGCAACATCTACGGTAATATATTATTGCATTATTCAAAAAATTAGTAGCTTATAGTTTATAGTTTAAAACCAAGTTTAATTTATTTAATGAAAAAATCATAATTATGAATTTAATTAAATGATTAGAGTTTGATTATAAGAATATATTCATTGAAAATATAATAATGTAATGAAATAAAGTTTTACTTATTGCCTTATTTAGTTAGATGCCTTTTGGAGGGAAAACTAAGAGAATTTTTATTCTCTTAGTAGTAAGGAGGATTAAATTAGGATCACTATTACTTGATTAACATGAAAGATAGTATTCATAATTGAATTATTTGAGTCAAATTTGATGAGTTTTGGGAGGAAGAGAAGTAGAGAGTTTCATATTTTTTTAGAAGGGTAAGGTAAAGAAAAATAATGGTAAAAAGTCCATGAGTAAAAGTCGTCCATGAAAGAACAAACAATTGGTTATAGAACCCAAAATATGTCTTCTTCGTACCAACTAACTTAGCCCATGAAATAGAATTATGCTCAATCATGAACATGATTTACTCAATTATGTTCGTAATTGACCATTTTACCCTCCCCATTTTAACTCCCTCTTTTCAAATTTGTTCTCATTTCAATTAACCTTTCAATTTCTACCTTCCTACTGTTAACCACCACCACTAACTACCACCGTGCACCACCCTCCTCCACCTCCCTACTGACGAGGCGGTCGCACCCCTATCAAAAATAAATCCCTAGACGTGGCATAAATAAATGTAGTATGTAGGGGTCGAATCCACAGAGAAACGGTAGTTTTATAAATTGTTATAAATTTATCACGAACAGGTTATCTTTTTGATTTGGTTGAGAAATTCAAAGTAAATAAAAACAAATAAGCAAATAAAATAAGCAATTGTAAATGAAATATGATTAACAAATATAATTAAAAGATAGTCTAGGGGTTTCGGGTCACACATGCATAATAAAA